>JANHGB010047000.1:60556-71951 GCA_026283785.1 Coracopsis vasa
AGATGATATAGCAACTTCTAATAGATAAAGGGAGCCTACAAGAAATCTGGAGAGAGACTATTTACAAAGGCAGGTAACGATAGGACAAGGGGGAATGGCTTTAACCTGACAGAGGGGAGGAGATTGAGATTAGACATTAGGAAGAAATTCTTCCCTTTGAGGGTGCTGAGGCACTGGCACAGGGTGCCCAGGGAAGCTGTGGCTGCCCCATCCCTGGCAGCGTTCAAGGCCAGGTTGGACGGGGCTTGGAGTAACCTGCTCTAGTGGAAGGTGTCCCTGCCTGTGGCAGGGGTTTGGAACTGGATGAGCTTCAAGGTCCCTTCCAGCCCAAACCATTGTGTGATTCTGTGTACAAAGCAATGTTGATTAATTTAAGGAAATACACCCTGAGCTATCAAAGACAGTAAGTAGCTCTGCCTGATGGTGCTCTCTGGGGATATGGAGAATAGGTAAGATTTCAGGACCTTCTGGCCAGATGATCATCTGGTCTATTCCAGAGAAAATTTTGTTATTGTGTTTCTTTCCAGCTTTTTCACTTAATTAAATACAAAAGATATGTAGAGATACTAGGAATACCTGTTGGATAAAAAAAAGCCTTTCAAAATAATGAAGATAACAGATCTTCACTGCCAGATAAAATTACATTTTGCATATATGATCAGTTGCTTCTACAAGTGGAAGTTACCGACTGATTCCCCTACCTGAAGGCATTGGTGGTGAACTTTGCACAGACTATGACTTTGGAAGCTTGGAAGAGTTAAAAATCATTGGGAAGGGAAAGCTGTGATAAGAGCAGAGCAGATATGACTAATATTTGACAAGCTTGCTTCTCATGTGTTAAATCTGAAGGTACACAGATCATCTACTGGGCATGTGAAGGCAAGGAAACCTTCCCCCACAAAGAAGTAGGGGGAGAAGTCCTCATGTCCCTGAGTGACAGCCCATCACTGGCTGGCACCACTTTGCTTGGAACTGCTGAACAGAAAGTGCCTTTAGTCAAAAGCTATTGCATGTGTGGAGTGTTTTTTCTTCTCCATCTTTATTGCAGTCTATTTCTCATGAATGGAAACTTGACATTCTCACTTGTTGAACAGGGTTCAGTTTGTTCTGCTGCTCTTCAGAGTAGTTTTGCACCAAGTTCGTGCCTTTTTTTCCCTCCTGTTAAAAACAAACAGAAAACCCTAAGGGAAAAAACAATGAAACCAGAACAAAACAAACCAACTTTTTGGAAACACAAGTGTTAGTTGGCAAAATCCTGACTCTGGGAGCTGTTTTGTCACAGCTGGACTGTAATTCAAGTTGTTGGGTCTCCACAGGAACATGGGTTTAGCACCACAGAGCAGTGTGTAGGACGTGGGGCCTTTGGTGTCTGCTGAGAGTTGGGAAGTGGTGGAAGTGCGGCTTCAGTGCCAGACTAAGGGAGAGAAGTCACTCCCTGAAAAACAAGCTGTTGGAAAACAGCCTCATCTCCCTTCCTTCAGGTACTGATCCAGGTCTTCCCCAAGGAGACCTGCAGTAATGTGAACAGAGGTTGAGTTATGCCCAGGAAAAGTATATTCAGTACATTCAGGTTCAGTATTCTGACCGGTATCTGATTGCTCCCAGCCAAGACTGTTGTTTCTGAGGCACAGTGGCTGGCAGGGCACTCATTACCTACAAGTAGACAAGTATTTGGCTTTCTAATGGAAACCTTTGTAGGTGGTCCTTGTGTGCTTGTACATGTTGGGGACAGAGCACAGACTTCCATTTTGAAGTTTCACTCATGAAGCAGAGGAAAGCCAGCATTAGTGTTGAGCTGGTGTCTTTGTGTAGCAGACTGAACAAAGTACACAAGGCTTGCAAGGTGGTACCAGCTCCACACTATGCCTGTACTGTCATCATCTAGGAAGATATCAATGCCATTGTCACTTCCTCAAAATTAAGGATAGAAGTTCAGTCTTGGAGAATAGGAGCAGGGACAAGTGTTTCACAGCAGATCTAGAAAGGGAAACATGCAAGATGCTTATACTGTGTGCTGAGCTTCTGCCTGCCTGGAAAGGAGGAGAAGTAATTGAGTTGCAGTAGTTTTAATTTGGAAACTAAAAAGTGTGATCCTTCTATTTTTAATTCCTGATTTGACCACTTGCAATGAGGATATATGTAGGAGGTGAAGTCAGAACTTCAGCATCTTCAGTTATCTGGTAGGATCTGATCATTTCTTAAAACATCTCTGTTAGGATACATGCCCAGTTAATGGATCAGTTTTATATTTGTCTTTTTCTTTGGAAATTGAAAGGATTATCATTGAAATGCTGTCTCATTTCCATCTGGTCTTCAAAAAGTAATTAAGTGTTGAGCAATGGTATTGTCAGTCTGCTTCCTACCTAATAAGCTCTGCAAGGTGTTCTTGTTAATGATTTTATTATTTCAGAGCTCCTCTTGTTCTGTCTTTCCCTCCTTAATGAGGCAGGTCCCCTAGGCAGCATTACTTTATCACAGTTGTCTACGGCAGAGGAACTAATCCAGCACCATGGAAGCTTCTGTTCATCAGGGTGTAAGATGCTCCCATCAGTATGTGTGGATAATTCTCCCTGACACTTAAAGGATTTGTCAAGCATAAAAAAGGTAGAACAGCCCATTTTTCTAAATGAGGGTCGTCTTGATTTGAACAGCAGCAATCTGGTTTGCCTCAATGAGCCCATACAATTCAATGAATTAAAAGTAAAAATAGCTAATTAACAACTTCTGATTCTTTTGTGTCTGGGTATTAGTTACTATGAACCAAATCAATTTCCGATAGCATAGGGCATGGAAGGTGCCAATGCCAAACTCAGGTCAAGAATTGAATTCTTTAAAGTTCTGGAGAGAAATATTCCCTTTTCCATTGTACTGACAGTTTTGCAGAGCTGCCTTTATGTATCATGGAATTTAACATATGTATGCTTGTATGCTCAGCTGATATCTGTAGTTTGTATTTCATCATACTAAGAGAAAAGCTGTATCGGTTATCTGCGCGTGAAAGGGACACGGGCTATTTCCTCCTGCTTAAGCATGGCACCAATTGGATCCTGTCTATGACCTAAACTCAAATAGTGTTTCAAAGACTCAGATCATTTCAGAAATAGCAAACATATGACTTCTGAGTAAACAGGCTAGTTATAATAGACAGGATTGGAAAATGGATTGTTCTGGGCCAACACTGCACTGTTGAGAGTAATGATATCGTCCTGGTAATCACACTGTTGGGCTTAATGGCCCATAAACTTTGATAAAAGCTTCTGTAAAATTGTCAGCAATAATTCCCCCCATTGTTAGGTTGCCAGTGAACGTCTTCAGTCCCTGGAATAAATTGCTCCCATCAATTATGTTTATGTGATATAAAGTCAGACTTTGGCTCTGAAGGTGTACTAACTCAAATACAGAAAATTAACAAATACTGTCAGCTGGAAATTAATGGGTAAAGTCCACAGTTGCTGTAACTGCCCAGAGCTCACCTGGGTTGGGCTGGGGTAGATTTACACCTGAAGCTATAGTCCAGAATAGGCGCCTTTTCATTACCCCTCGCAAGTGCTCGCTAGGCCAGCAGAAATGAGCAATGTCATTGCGGGTTTTGTATGAAAACTGAGAAACAGTTGAAGTTCATTATGGTTCTACTTCGCTGTTAGTTTTGTCTGTGTGTTGTGGATTTTTTTAGCATGACAGCTATTAGAACAAGAGCATTAAAAAGGCATAATTACTTTCACAGACATTAATATGCCATTCTAAAAATAATTTTGTCCATCACTTACAAGCTGTGTCAATGTAAGGTCCATTTCAAATTGTTTTCACAGCTACAAACTTCCTGCATTTCCTTTTCCCCCCCCTCTATCCCTTCCACATGACTGGTTAAATAACAAATTATCAGCCACAGTGTGATGCATAATGGGCTATAATCCAAAGTGGGAAGAGAAGGAAATAAATAGTACAGGGTATTTAACACTGCATTAAGCAGCGTAGCTGTTAGACTACACTGATAATACAGTGATGGGAGCAGGAAAATACTCTATATGTCATTAGTTTAGTCAAGCAGTGAATTGCTCTGGCTCTGATATTGTTGGTCATATTCAACATATTTAATGCAGATGCATTGATAATGCAAAGCATAATGAAGAGCTGAACGTGGACTTTCCACCTTTGCAGCATGGGATGCAGAGGAGGAGCTGCCTTACCTGCCTGTAGGTGGAGTTTCATTTTTGTACTCTAAGGAGGAGGGGAACAGAAATGTTCCTGTTGCAAAATAGACACAGGGTCTGTCCTCCTAGAGTTATGGCTTGCCTGTCTTTATTTGTTTGATTTTCTTTAGGTGGTGGCAGCAGAGGTAGAAACATATCCTTGGGGAATATATTCACCAGTCTCCACCTATGCAGCTTCAGGAATGCTTTACTCCAGAAAAATATAATTCTTAAACTAATGATCTTGACTGGCCCACTCTCTGTGATAATTTCCTTGCTTTATCTCCACCTTCCTGATGTATTTGGCAGGGGTTGGTAAAGTGGAATTCAAGGAGGGCCTCGAAGAGAGTCAGGCTCCCCAGCTTCAGAGTGTGCAACTTTGGAGAAAAGCTACATGCAGGGGAGTTTATGGAAAAGGTAAAATTACGGAGAGTTGGAGGAGAAAGAAGAAAACCTGGAACTCTTGTTTCTCAATTACAGTAATGCTGCAGCAGGGACACGCATCTTATATTGGGGCTCGATCCAGCAAACCTTAGGCATAATATCCCTTTGAAGTCTGTGGATATTTTGCCTGCCAGGACTGCATGATCAGGTTTTTTATTACTTTATTTGCCTAAGAAAACTCTTCTCATCTAGTTTAAAGGGAAAAACTGATCTAGAATACCACACTGTGTTATATTGAAGACTATGCCAAATGTAATTCTCTTGAAACAGAAGGTAAGATTATAAATTAAAATCACATCACAAGGTATTGTGGTGTCAGTGTTATTACTTGAAATGAGTCTTTTGCTTGGGTATGCTTAAAAGCAAGCCTATGAAGTACATACTCTGGTAATTGTCTTTCCACTTTCTTTTCCTAAATGGTTGTTTCTAGATATACTGTTGGATGGAGTTAATATGGGTGAATTCTTTAGGCTGTGTAAAGAGGTGTGGCTTCAGCCTTGATTTCTGCCAGCCAAAGTGGTGGCCTGATGGTTTAGCAAAAGGGAGGTATCTCTAAACTTGTTGGAATGAACTTGATGGAGTTGAGCAACATTTCACTTGTATACTGGATGTGTTGGAGCAAAAACCTGGGGGTTATTACAAAGAAGCATCTGCGTGTATGTGCATACATATCTCGATAATTTACTATAGCCCTGGGACGATGTGTTAATATGCAATTCTTAGCTTATAGAGACTTCTGGCACTCTTGCTTTGTACTTAAGGAAAAAGATGGTGTTACCACAGCAACTGCTATACCAGCCGGTACTGAAGCAGTTCCCGCCTATGTAGCACTTATAAAAGTACATTAGACAGATACTTAAAGTGCACTTAACTGAAGCAAGAGTAGGAACTTAATGCGTGCTGAATACTACAGTAAAAGGAGAGCACGAATTTGTTCAGAAATTGAGAAAAGTTCTCAATGGAAGTAGTTAGCAATAGCTCTGAATTCAGCAAGCTGCTTTGGCAGATGTGTTATTTTAAGTCTGTGTGTGATCCCTTTGACATCAGTGGAGTTGTGTGTAGGCCTACAGTTTGTATAGGTTCAGGAGCCTTGTTTTGCAGGGGCAAAAATTACATTGTTTAAAGGAGTGATGGTTTGGAGAAGCTCAAGTGAGGATACTCTTATGAGGGCGTGACTGGTGAGGGCAGATACTTGGCATTTCTTGACAATGAGCCACTGAGGATGGTTGACATGGAAGTCATGAGTAACTGGAAGTATCAGAAGTTGTGATTTATGGGTGCAAATTTTGGGCAAGTTTTCATATTGCATTTGTGCATCACCTGTATTTGATAGCAAAGAAAAGTGTTGACCTGTGTGCATATAATGATGTTTTGCTGTCTGTTAAACTTTGAAGTGGTATATTATATAACAATGTATAAATGTAATTGTTATAGAGGAGGCAGGAGACCTAGGGAAGATTAGGAAAGGTTTTAACCTAGATGAGACTCAGTAAGACTATACCTTATCATTGAAAACCTAGTAATGTAAGGTCAATATCCTACTTAGGAGTTTTCTATGCTAATGAATTTATGACATTTCTTTGTGTTCTTAATCCTTATCAACTCTTAGAGCTAGGTATCCATGTATTAATAAAACTATGTGCTTAGGAAAAGCATACTTGGGATTATGGGGAATGATTTATTATTCTCTGTAGCACTGTGTTTGCAAGATTATTATTGATTGCTGTTCTCTTGTTGACTTTTTCCCCACAGCTGTTGTTTCTATCAGATTGCATAAAGCAAAAGTACAAATGCAGTTTTCTAGTTCTTGAGATAAAACCCAGAAGAACTCTGTGCACGTGTGTTGGTCCCTTTCCCTGTTGACAGTAATTTCTGGACAGCACATTTAGGTTTTTTATGGTGTTTTGAAATCAATGTTTGGACAAAAACCTGCATAGGTGCTAATCCTCAGCTGTGTAAAAATGAGTCCCATGCTTCGCAGTCTGAATTTTAGTCTCCTCTACTACAGTTCACCAGTGAGCTATTGATAGTTGTGAGATGGATGACGTGTGGGGCTGGAGGGAGCAGGTCTTCAAGTGGTGCCTCTGCTCCTTCAGGATTACTGTGCATTCCCTGGGACACTCTGGGGCTGCTTCCAACAATCCACCAAGTGACAGGCAGTGCTGGGGATCTCACATCTTTTCTCCCTCATGGTGGGCCTTAGTTGGATAATGTAGGAGGGAGCGTTGCACAAGTTTGTCTCATCTGCTATAGCTGAAGGTTCAGAGCTGAGCCCAAGCCTTGGTGAAGCCAGGGTGCTGTTAGAATGCCTGTGAAAATTCCCAAGTTTTGTGTGAAAGCTGAGTTGGGTTGGAAGGCAGCTGTCCCTTTCCCCATCCTAGACTGGGGCAGGTGGGCAGGAACACTTTAAATCATCTTTTGGATGATTTCTGAACCTCTACTTTTTACAGCTTCACTGTGGTGTAACCAATAGAGCTTGAGCTGATATCCCTTCTGTGCAATTCCCGTTCTGATCTTCCTCACAGATATTCTCCCTTTAAGTATCTTTGTTGTCACTGGTCCTTCAGGACAGTGGAGCAGGTTTATACTCGACCAGCATCCTACAGCCTCAGTGTTCTGTTTGAACAAATTTCAAAAGCACTTTGAAGTTCACTAAGTTAAAGCAGTGACAGTGGCTGTATCCTGGGACTGGCAACTTTGCATGGGGCATCTTGGCAGTGCTGCCCAAAGGATAAGGAAAGCTGAGCGAGATGGTCTCCAAGAAGTCTCTTTAGTAACACGGTTTAGTTCTGGTACCAAATACGCCAGAAGGCTCCAGTGCATGAAAGATTTTCCATACATATTACAGTACTGCGTTAAATTGAATAGATTGTTAGTGAAGGTGTTCAGACATGTAACATGTATGATAGTTTACCTGAAACACAACAAAAAGTAAATTCTATAGTCAAAAGTAGAATTTTTAATGCTATATTTTGTTGTTTCTCTTCAGTGTTTTGAATACAGCCATAATAAGGCAGGCAGTGATTTATCTCAGAAATGTACATACACCTTTAAAAATGCAACCTGTCTGCTCTGATACCTAATTAATCACTCACCTCAGATGATAAACTTGGTGTTATGTGAGGAAAGCTTTCCAGCACTAGCAGGATTTTAAAAGGTGCTTTAGATGTATATTAAAAATGCTTTTGGAGACAGAGAGACAAAAGCTTGGGAGTCTGATGACTGTTTATCTGAAAGGAGCTCCCAGGGGCAGAGGAACAGGGTTCCCTGTTTGTAGGCAGGGAATGTATTTGGAGACACTGAGGGAATGGTCTATTTAAAACTCAAAATGAAAGGTGCTGAGATTATGGCAGTACGTGAAGTTAAGAGCCTTGCTTAAAGGATGTGGTGGTAGCTAAGATTGATACCTGAAGATGACGTTCTATCTGTAACTCCCAATATATGCTCAAAGTGAAAAGAAGTCACTGATGTAAGAGGAAGCTTCTTGAGTCTTAGAAATTCATTTTATAGGCTCTGTATTTCATTGCACCAAATTTATTTATAATGCTTGGTGCTCCTTGCTTGCAGTGCATGTGTTTCTGATTGTGCGCAATGCAGTATGCGAAAAAGAGAGACTAAGTTAAACACTAGAGGCTTCTGAAAGTCATGTAAGAAAATAGTTTGATAGCATAGTTTCATTTATAAGGAGGAATAGTAAATATTTACCTGTGCTGCTGTTATCTAAAGCTAACAGTACCTTTATATGGCCAGGTATGGAAGGGGAGAGTGTAAGTTTTTGTGCATTAAGGTATGAAAACACGAGGCCACATTCTGCCCTCGGGTGAATCTTCTGCAGCCCTGCTGAAGTGCTGAGGTGCTGTACTCAGGACTGAAAGCAGACCTGGGTCTACAGCCAGGAAAAGCAGTATTCAAAAGCAGGGATGCACGTCTTTGAGGTTTGCTCTCAGTCTGGGCTGCCTGGCATAAAGAGCTTGTGGCAAAAAAGTTGTTTGTCCTTTATGAATCCAAGCCCTTGTAGAGAAGTCCTATGCAGTACTCTTTCAATTACTTTTTGTTGTTTAAGGTATTTATTTCAGGCCACTGTGTAACTGCAATAAACAGTTCTGCATGTAAATCATAATCTGTTGCAGATAAAGCAGGGGATTGTGGTTTAGTGTCTCAGAATAAGAGCTGGTAAAGGTATGGCCAAGAATAAAATACACCAAGGAGGAACTAAAATTATCTGAATTTAAAGTTCAAATCTTCAGCAGACTCTGAGTTTTGGGGAGAGATGGAGGTTGGTTTTGGTTTTGTTTGGGTGAGTTTGACTGATTCTGTAAGGATCAGAATAATGGATTTCCCATGATATAGTCAAAAGAGGATTATAAAATCTGGATCTGTGTATTTATTATAATTGTCTGCACTGTTATATAGGTTTCATACAGTCTAAGCCCCTCCACACCCCCAACCCCAAGTAATCGTACATAATCAAGGAATTATATGCTTTGATACAGGGCACACGGACTAAAGGAAATTACATCTTTTTTCCTCTGGGCATTTCCTTGGCCATAAAGCAAAGGACAATCAAAGCCACAGCAAGCTGGGGTCTTAAAAACTGTCTATGTGTGTGAAAGCAGCCATGAAACCCGATGGTTATAGGAAGCATATCCATCATCAATTGCGTCTGGCTTTCCAAGGAGTGGGTAGGCACCAGGGGCTGCTGCTGAGTGGGAGATGCCCCTATTGGAACCCACTCCATGATGCTGGGGAGGAAGGGCTCTACCCTGCCCTGTGGTTCCCGGCACTGCATACCCGCCCAGATGTTTGTTTGCTCTTTGGCCCCGGCTGGGAGCCTGGAGTGGTTCAAGTCTCCTTGATAAGCTGGGAGGTTGTGTTCGGGTTAGGTGCGATTCACTGGGTTAAAGCTTGGCTTGGTGAGGGGTTGCATAACCTCTTCCTTAGGGTCCTCTTAATTCATCCATGAATAGCATTTTCTTGCAAAGGGTTTGCAAGTTGTGGAGCAGCAGAAAACAAAATGGGTGGAGGGGGGAATCTATTAAGCTTTGAACTACGTGTCTGCAAAGTGCCATTAGCAATGTCTGTGAATTTACTAGTTCGCAGCTTTGGGATATTCTGCTTTCATTAATATTGAGAATTAAGCTGCACTGTTCTCCTGCAGCATTAGCAGCAATTCTGCTGAATACAAATTAGGTTTTTTGCTCCAGTCCAAATTCAACTGTGGGTAAAGGTTTAAAGAGGATATTTATGGGGCATATGCATGGGGAGTAGTGGATTCGGGTTTGGATGTTTGGGAGGGTGGTATTTGGTTTTGTTGTTGTTGTTGTTGTTTTCAAGTGACACTACTTCTTGCAGCATGCCAGGATAGCAGGTGGGATATTTCTGCTTCCTTTCTTACTTGCTTTTTCCTTTCCAAGCATTTGATCCCATAGAGGCTTAGGGGTTCATAGCTTATTTCCATCAAACCAGAATTCAATCCTTTCTTATACACTGGCAAAATCTTGGGACAATCGTCGGTTTGCAGATCTCACACGATAGCTGAAGACAAAAGGGCTTCGTAAGCAAAAACTAGCCCTGCAGTATCTGAGAAGCCTTCAAAAGGTGCTGAACAACTTCTGCACTTCACTAATGTGTTCCAATGACACTCACAAACTGACTGGATTGAGCCTTGAAGAAGCAGGGTGGAGACTTCTCCTTGGCCAAGGAACCCAATGCCAGTCTTGGGCGTGTTGTGTTTGCTTTCTTTTCTCCTAAGCCGAGATAGGCATATTCCTTTGCCCAAGCACTTGCTCATTGCCCTCATGAGTAGTTTTCAGGTGTCTAAGCACACACAGGGCTGATCCACACTCCCAATGGAGCTCCATAGGAAGGAAAAGCAGTTTACAGCTGGGTGACTTGGGCTTGCTCTCCCCCAGGGCAGCAGTGCCGGTTAATTTGCTGCCCCGGGGTATTTGTACCTGCAGCCTGTTTCTTTGGGGTGAGAAGTGGTGAAGAGTACCATGTGATGGCTGCCTATAACGTGATTTGATTCACAATAAATCACTATGTGCTTCCTCCTCACAACTTTTATTTGTTTTTAGTTGCTCTTTTTCTAATTACGATCATTGAAGAGACAAGACAAAATCCCCTTGATCTTCACAGCATTTTGAAAGTGAATGACGGAGAAAATATTTGTGCTTCAAGCTTCGTTTTGCATCTCGGTCCCAGGCCCTGTTTTATTGGCAATTTAAATCCATTAGTGAGAGATACAAGTCTCCACAGATCCTGTTATGTACAACAGCTTCCCATCTAAATTTGAAGCGTAATCATGCACAAACATTGACTTGACCAGTATTGCTAGTGGCGTTCCTGTTAAGTGGATAGCTAAAGGTTTAATGACCCCTTTCAAACCAAGTGCTTGCTTTTTGTCACATATTGATGGTACTGCGAGGCCGGCAATTGAATTTTCTTTTTCTCTTAGTGATTTTTATAAACCATTTCAACTGCTGGCATGGCTTGTCCACTCTGTTTCCCACGCTGGTTGAGATCGAGCTGTTTGGACAGGGTACATGGCCATGTGCCATCAAAGCTTAGCGGGTTCGTATAGCCTCCTTGGGGTTTCTTCTCAAATTGGGTGAATGCTTGTTAACTTGATTTCCTGATCATCACGGCAAGAAGAGAAGTTGCCAGTTGGATGAGAAATGTATATGATGCAAAGGAAAATCCCTCCGGCCTGGGACCTACACATAGCATTGAATTCAAACTGAAAGAAGGTAGATTCAGAT
>JANHGB010047001.1:3448-18519 GCA_026283785.1 Coracopsis vasa
AGCCAGGTTGGATGGGGCTTTGAGCAACCTGGTCTAGTGGAAAGTGTTCCTGCCCATGGCAGGGGGGTGGAACTGGATGGTCTTTTAGGTCCTGTCCAACCCAAACCATTCTGTGATTCTATGATTGGCAGCAGAACTGCCTTCCAGAAACAAGCTGTTCTCCATGTGATGGATGTTGTGCTATTTAATATTTTAACAGAAGGCAACATAATTACAGCTTACTCTAATTAATGAATCCTGGTAAGACCATTGTGATATTTTCTGTTCAGTACTTGCGCTGCAGTTAGTGTTTGGCACTCAGTATGGAGCAATGAGTTGGCAAGTCAAAACTGGCCACCCATGGCCAGGGACACTGCACACATGCGGGTGCTGCGGCTGAGTGGGGGTAAATGCAAAATAAACAGCGTGGACAGCCATCTGCCACTTCGAAAGCAGCAGCCAGCACTAACACCCCATTAGGACACGGACCAAAAGCACAAATCTGGTGGTTTGGCCACCGGCGATTTTAATTTTTATATAGAAAAGGCTTCTGGCATTTGTTAAAAAAGAAAAAAAAAAGAAAAAGGAAGAGGGACAAGGGATTTGAGGACTTGTTTAAATAATAGAAAGGCTTCTGCTGCCCATTTTGCTTGTGTCATCAAAAAAGGTTACAGCTTTGAACTTACTCATGGGCAACCACAGAGTTGACTTAATGCAGTAGAGCTGTGGTGTTGCTGATTTGCTCACCTTTCCAGAGCAGAGATTCTCTCCAGGTGACTGCATCCAAGTGGGCTGGGTGCTCACTCCCCTGCTTCTGCACCAGGGCTGCTGACCTCAGAACTAACTGATTATTTTTTTGTTTTAATATAGAAAAAGGTGCAGGCAAGGATCTTAACATTTCCCTTCCCCAAAGCATTTCACGTGCTACAGCCTACTCCTATGTCTATGAAATGCTACTGGAAATCCAACAAAGCACAAATCAGGGGGAGTGTCACCCGTCCTGGCTGTAACTGAAGCTCATACTCCTGGTTTGAGGCCTCCAGTATTAGGAATAATTAACTGACTTTTAAAATCATTTTATCCTTCATTTTCCCTGTTATCCCTCATTTCTCCCTGTTCTAATCTCCAGCCAGTGAGCAGCTCCAAGAAAATGCATTCATGCAGTCCATCTTGTGTTCTACCTTTATTTCTAAGTAAAGCCAAGCTGGATGATAGACATAGGACAAGTGTGAAATAGCCAGCACAGCTTCCACCAGATAGTGATTTATCAGGAGTTATTTAATTAACAGAAAAAGCATCGTGTCTGCTGGCATAACTCCTGCTTGGCCAGGCTAGCTAGGTAAGGGTTTGCCTGCTGCAGCCCTGTGACTGCGATGAAGCCGGGCCAGGGAGAGGGGAAGGAGGTTTCTCCATACTGAGAAACATGTCGATGTGTAAATGCCTGATCTAGACATGTTGGTATTGTCGAGTAATTCCTGTTTAACTACTTCTAACTCTCTGCATTTCCCCATCAAATACTAGATGGGTCATTTGAATACCTCCTCTCACATCTCCCTGTCTCTTATTTGTGTTGAAACCCAAACTATTCTCTCTTGCCTGAATCTCAGAAAATGAGTACAATGAGTAAACAAGTGTATGAGTTGAAATACTGTCACACAAGATTTGTTTATGTTTAAAAAGATGTTATTTCACTGCTGCTTCAGAATCAGCCTTGCACGATGTTTACTGTGGGACACGAAGTGGGTTTGGCCGCTTTGGCTGGAGAGGAAAGCAGGCGCTGGTGGTGCCTGCTGGGCTGTGTGGGATCTAGTGCACATTTAATAGCTACCCAAAAAATTAACATCATCTTGTCCGAAAGCTTGTGCGCAAAATAGCTTGGCTATTAGAGCACTCCAAGTCCTCTTTCATTTGCACCCCCACTGCTTCAAAGACCTACTGCAGGCTTCAACTGAACTGCTCCAGGTTTACCTCTGGGCAGGATCTGGCCCCATCCACTCACCAAACTGCATTAGTGTGTCACATTGGTATGCAGCAACTGAGCTCAGGAGACCATGCCACCATAGCTTGAATGGCTCCATCAGTCCTGCTTCTAACCTAGAAACAAGGGCTCAGCAAAGCTTATGCCTTGGCATTGGAGTGTGAACAGTCATGGATTCCTCAGGGTTGTTAGTAGTATCACTTTTACCCTTCTGATTGCAATTATTGGTGTTAATGACTCACAGAAGGTTGCTGGGAGGCCTCTGCTATTACAGCAGGGTTTTCTAGTAGCTTCATTAATGCTAGTGCTGGTGTGCGAGAGTGATTTGTATAATTGATAGTTCAGGCGATGAAATTTACCTTTTTTCAGTGTGGGGCTTGATGGGTTCACAATTGGACAGGGCTCTGGCCACCAGGCAGGTCTCCCCAAGCCCACAAGGATGGCAGTGCCATGGTCCACTGCTGTGCACCACTTTAGGAAGCTTTAGCATGCTGGGCAAGCTTTGGGAAGAACAGCTCCATCCCAGGGGATGCCTGCTCTGGAGATCAGACGTTAACCACTGCTGCTTCCTATGGATTTTAGAGGAAAGAAAACCCAGTTAAAAAAGCTGGAGGAATGTCAGTGACTGCATTCGACATCTGTTACATCTCAGAATAATTTATTTTAACCTCTGAAGATATAAGTGAAAATATTTGAAGGAGATGGAGAATTGCCAGTATTTCCAGTTCATTATAAGCAAAGAACTGTTGCTTATAGCACTTTTTTGGAGCAGAGAATAGTCTGGTTTTAAATCCCTCAAGCAATGAGGAATCATGTACTCACCAATGGAAATTGTTCTTCAGTAAAGAATTTACTAATTGAAAAAGTTTAATTTTTCAATTCAGTCTAAATTTCCTCCCTTTACATGAATGTTCTGACTGCTTTCTCTGGGCATTGCTGGGTCCCTGCTAACCTCAGCTGGGGTTCACCCAAGTGTCTTGCCTTGGCAAGCACACAAGCTTACACAGTGGGGCCAGCTCCATGCAGGGAACAAAGCTCTGGGCTTGGGTGTGCTCAGAGCTGGGGGAAAGCAGGGCAGGGGCAGCTGGAATAGTGATTGTCTCGGAAGATGCTAAAACTCACTGAACAGGTGAGGCCAAGGACAAGTGGTGGCCAGTCGTGGATCTGCATTTTGGCCACTCCGGGGACAGTCAGACCTTCCTGGGGGCAGTGGGGACATTGGCAGTGGTCGGTGCTGCTGAGCAAGGTGTGACAAATGGCTCTGTCACGGGGGAAGTTGCAGATGCAGACCCTGTTTCACCACCACCAAACTGCAAATTAACTAAAAATGGTTCATTTCCCACTGCAGACAGCTTGTTCAGTAGTGCTTTGCACAGGACCGCAAGCACAGGCCTGTACGCACAAAGAGGCAGTTTCTCCCCACTCTGCTTGTGTGTGAGAAGGGATTGAAGGACCTGGGGGCAGAGGGACTTGCTCATCTCTAACTGGGCTGGGTGAGAAATGTGAGCAGGCTTGATGACAAGTGTCCAGCGAACTGAATTAAGAAGACCCAGAGACATAAATAGTGAAGCAGCTTTACTTGAAAATGCCACTGTATAAGCAGATATGTATGTGTGTTATCCAGATTAAAATTTAATTAAATTCCTGCAAGATTTTTGGGTCTTCATAAATTTCCTTTGAGCTTTCTGCCAACTAGGATATGCTCACTGGCTTCAGAATATAAAAGCAAGTGTTGTTGTGTTTTGCAAATATATTTTATAATGCATGCAAGTGCTGACTATGCAAAAGCCTCACTGGTTTCCACGATTAACAAAATTACAAAAGCACAAAGGGGTAGCAGTTCTTCTTGGTTTTGACTATCCTTTAAAAACAAGAGATGGATCAAAGTATCCTGTGATTAAGTTAATTAATCACACCCACGTCCTGAAAAACCATTGACTCTTCTGAACCAACCCACTTTTTACAGAGGGAGGACGTGAGGAGATGGCCAGGGTGGATTCTGGTGTGGGCTGGTTGTTTATTTACACATTTTCCCCAAATGAGGACCTGGATGGGTTGGCATGGCCAGAGGGCAGGGATGTCTCTGGCTGGGAGCAGCCAGGTGGGCGAGCAGTGGCAAACTTCCTGCCAGGCCCTCAGGGATCAGGGTGCACAAAAAGCTCTGCTGCTTTAGCCTGTTTTTGGGTGATCCCTAGAAGCGAGGGACTGAGCTGCAGGGGCAAATGCTCAGCGGGCAGGATGGGCACAGAGACATTTGTTCTGAACATGGCAGGAATGGACTGACAGACAGTGGTGCACTGGAAACACACCCCAGGAGTGGGAGTCCCATGCCCTTTCATGCTGCTCCCACAAGGTTTGTATCTTCCTTGCTTTTCATCCAGTGCTTGTCCTTGTCAACACAGCGACAGCTTATCTAACATAAAGACTTTTTATCTGGTATATCTGGTAACTGAGTGCCACATGAGCCTTCACGAGATGGACATGCAGATCATCACCCCTGAGCTCAGTCCTACCCCCCACATTGTCCACATCACACTCATTTAAAAGGCTGCTGTAAATGTGCTCTCTCTGGGACCCTGTAGCAATCTTGCTAGACATGTGTTAAACCACTTGGAAAATTCAACAGCAAACTGACAGTAACATTCCCAAGCTTTCAGATAAACAAGAAAGGGATTTCATGTGATTCAAGTCCAACCCATAGCTCCACCCTTACAAGCAACATCTGACCACAGGAGGTACACTTGTGTTTTTCCAAGTGATGAAGCTGGAGAAGCTTCCAACCAGCCAGGAAGTCACAGCAACCCGCTTAGGACATAAATGTCACCTGCTATGTTTAGCAAAAACTAGAGCTTTTTTTGATGCCTGACAATTAAGTGGACACTGAGAAGGATGTGTACCTATGAAGGTCCTCCCCATCATGCAAACATAGAGGACCTGGACCTGACTTCTGTCCAAAGACATCCCTGTCTGAACTGCGCATCCCAGCACAGACCAGGCTCTTACTTGTGCTACCTCCTGCTCCTTCTAAAACCAGCCCACAGATGAGTTTTTGATCAAATCCTACCTTTCTGCCCTCAAAAGCAAACCTGCATCAGCTTTGGTGGAGTAGGCGTCAAGGTCTGCCGCTTACACTGGCTGCGGGGACCCAGTCTGACAGGGGCTGGCTATGGGAGGAAGGGAGCATTTTCTTGCCCACCCTTCAAACATATTTATCAGCCAGTTCTGTGGCTGGCTGATATACACACTCTTTTTAATTCTGAGGTTCACTGAATTACAAATAATGATAATAGAACCGGTTTGCTGGTAAATAGTGATTGTGAGGTCTCTCCCTAGACTGGTAGTTCTTGGCTCCAGCTCCTCCAAAGGGACTGGCAGGGTCCCACCCAGCAGCCACAGCAAGGAAGGACAAGTGCAGTGATGTTGCTCAGTGCTGTCTGACTTCCTGGCATACGCTGTATTTTCTGTCCACACTTAAGATCTGGGAATTTCAGCTGGAAAGGAGATGAAGATTTAAAAGACAGGAGAACCAAAGGTACAGACAGCTTTCTGTCCCACAGAATTACCAGTAGAGGATACACTGAGAAATGTGTGAAAAAGAATGTTCTTCCCCTGGTCATTTGCCACCTGGAGCATCCTCAGTCCAGAGATGGGACTTTCTCACTCTGAGGCTGTACCTGCGCTGCTCTGTTGAATAAATCCCCTCCTCCATTAATTAAGCCAGTTTTGAGTCCCCCAACTGACTAATTTTTTGAGAATCAGTGAACCACCTCCCATGATGGTACAGACTTCCATCACACATCCTCTTCGTTGTATCTCTGGCAGAGGTGTTCCACCTTTTACAACCTCTCTGCCACAAGGCTTTTGCCATCCCTCCCATCCCTCTGCCTTCACCTCTCACACTAGCCTCTCTGACACACAGCCAAGCCAGGGTCCCCTGCAGCCCACAGAAAGATGAAGGTGTCCAGTACAGATCCAAGAAAGCTGCTTGCCCAGCAAACAGCAGCCCAGGTTGGGCAAGGGAAAACAAGGAGAGTGAGGTTTGACTTTAACCCTTCTCCAGGGCTAACTGCCTAAATCTGGAGTGCTGAGTGTTGCGTGGGGTTCACAGTCTGAATGTTTTACTGTAATTGAGATAATGAGGAGAGAGCTGAGAGTGTCTTTCACACCACAGTAAGTGATCTGCTACTGGGACATTGGATAAAACACCCAATATGCTTTTCCTCCAGCTGCTTTCTGGAGGGGATCAGGCCCAGCAACAGTGAAGGCTGTGAAGATTGTAATTTTGTGAGAAAATGTTAAAAAATTTTCTTCAGCCCACACCCACAGATTAAGCCACAACCAGAGATGAAACCACCTGATTATGGGTGAATTTGCACCAAACTGAATACTCTGCACACGGAGGATGAATTACTTTCAGTAAGTGGCATGGCACCACCCTGTCATTCCACTTGGTCTGCCATTTGCCAGGTGCAAAATAAGCCTTTATATACCACTGTTTATCTAAAGCTGAAATTAATGATAGGGCAGGGACTGCAGAGTTTAAATCTCAGTGCAGCATTGAAGGGGTTATACCAATAAGCCAGCAGCTCCATGTGGAACAAAGCTGGCATTTCAGGGAAAAGACAATGGATTGTGTTTTCTGTGTTCATTTTAGTCATCCATTTGGCATTGAGACTGAGGTCACCCACCCAGTCGTGCACTGCAGTATCTCTGTTCTAGCTAGCAAGGAGAAGCAAAACAAAGAGGAGCTGAGTCGGCAGGAATCAAGCAGCAATCATGTATGGAAAAGTACTCCGTTAAATGGCTTTTAGATAGCGTTGTTGCAGTCCATCTCAGGACACTGTTTAAAATCCTTCTGAATAAGCATTTTCCCTGACACACATTTTAGCACTTTGCATGCCCACTGGTCACACTCAATTCCCATTTCACATCCCAAACAATAATTACTAGCTTGGCCTGGTTTTGTGGTGGAATGATATGATTTGCAATGCAAGCATTCAAACACCAGCCAAAAGGATGTAGCGACTGCTATCCATCTGTAAATATTTTCTCTAGCAACAGCTTCATTTCCTTTGAAACATTAAAAAGGTTGTAGTTCTAACATGCACGCGTATGCAGGCAAGTGCCTTAAAAAAAGACACAGCAGGCACTCACATGACACGTCTTGGTTTAGCCTGAGTTTCGAGCCATGCAAAGAAGAGGCTCAGTCTGTCACCTCATCCAGTCTTCTAGGAAATGTGCTTTAATTGTGTTACCACCAATTCAGAAGATGGCGCTCTCTGTCATATGGCTTTATCCCCAGGGAGGTGGTGCTGCGAGCTCCTCTGCCTTGTCAGCCGAAAGTGCAGGCAGTCAAGGACGAGGTGCAGTCCTTCCAGCTGTGCAGCTGCTGCTGGTAACAAGAGGAGAGCATGCAGTGGGCTCTGAAGCAGTGCTTTAGTGACTGTTCCTTGCTTTGTTCTGAAACAAATCGGGTGTGAGCTGGTACAGGACGACACCACCATCACACTTTTCGAAGCTCCTCAGATAAAGTGTCTTGTTGCTGGCTGGGAGCACAAGAGCTCTGAGGTAGGGGTTACCTTGATGCTGTCTCTGAACCCCAGCCAACCAACATCACAAGCATCTCTCCAGAGGGAGGAGGGTTTGGGATGAGCCTTTCAAAGGTGATGCTGGTACTCAGGGCAGTGTTAAAAGACACACACAACTGCAACCATCAGGCGTAGCTGTACAGTGGGCCAGAAAGCAACAGGGACGTTAGAAGTCATATCAGCTTGTATATCCAATCCCCCACAGCTGGCTTCTTAAAACAGCTATTAAAGATGCAGCAAGTTGTCTTCATGCTTCCTGCATCTAGCATCATTTCACTCTTGCCTGGGTTCAGCCAAAGTGAGCCAGTCTGCCTTCAGTCCCCTGTTTCACTAAAGCAGTAAATAATTCAGTGTGAACTTCTGTTATCCTTGTCTTGTAACTGAAGTGGAGATGTTTAGAGTTCATTGGAAAGGGGAAATCTTTGTTTTATGGAAAAACTCACATGGTTGACCTTTCGTTCAATTTAGCATCAGAACAAAACCTTGCACTGTGGGACCTGGAGGGAAACGGACCTGCTGGACACAGGGCAGGAGCAAAGCAGTGACTTGTCCAAGTGTCCAGCTCCCAGCAGGCTTGCTGGTCAGCTGAGGAACTCCAGATCTGTGTACCTGAGCTCACATAGCAGTGCTTTTTCCTACCCTGAAAAGCTATCAGCTGAGACCAATGAATCTCAAATCAGTATCCACTACAAATAGGGTGTTAGAGGTAAAGACAGGTTGGTCTCGCCATAGGAGCAGGTGGGACCTCACAGGCTACAGCTAAACACAGAGAAGCCATCCCCACCTTCACAGGGTTGCTTGTTTGGTGAGCAGTGGAAAGCATTCCCAGGAAAGCTCACGCCCCACGCTCCTCCAGCTCTCAGGGATGTGGAAATGGGTGCAAGCAACATTTTGGTTTGGGAAATGCAGAAGAGACCCTAAATTTAAAACAAAAGCAAAGAGAGGGCTGCAGCACTGCCAGCCCTGCATTCCCCTGATGTCTGTATGGGAAGGCAGGGCTGAGGCGGGGTCCATGCCCGGCAACAGCACTGCTGGGACCTTCGACCACTGCGAGATGTTGACAGAGAGCTGGTGAAATCAGAATACATGCTTTAAAGTGCAAGGTCTGGAAAAGGTATTTCCAGTGACTGCACAAACCTTGCTCTTGGAAATCTTCCCCCTCCCCCTGCCTTGCTGGGAGACAAATGTTATTAATCAGTCCTGTAAATTGAAATCCATATTTTTCTCATGAGTTCTAAAACCCATTTAAGGCTTCTAAACAGCTTCTATCAGCTGAAAAGATTAAATTAATTTTATTCCTCTTGCCTAACCATCCTTGGGAGTTCTTTGTCAAGAGCCTTTGGTGGAAAAAACAATGGAAACTTGTGGGGCATTTCTGTCCGAAGCCTGCGTGGAAGCGCACGGAGCTTTTCTCCTGCTGTGGGCACAATGGCCGGCATTGTCCCATGGCTGTCGTTTGGAGCGACGAGCCAGCTGAGGGCTGAGGAGACGACTGAATACAGCCCCTCCACTCCACACACTGATAGCTGCCCCAGGGGAAAAAAAAGAGAGAAAAATCTTTTTGCAATTAATAATAACAGTCCACAAAGGTTAGAAAATGTCCCCGTATTAAGTTATTCTGTCCTAGCTATGGTTTTTACAGCCAGTTTAAAGCTGACAGACAGGCACACAGATACACATCTACTCTAGCCTCTCTCTCCGAGTTCAGAAAGTGAGGCGTTATACTCAGATATAAGCGTTATTAAATTTTGACTCATTCTCTTCCATTTTTTTCTGCTCCATTATCTCAGTTTCATTAGCATTTACAATTCTTTGCCTTTCTGGGAATTCAGAAGTTGTGTTTTGTCTGCTTGCCTTCCTGCCAATAAATCATGAATGAGCTCCTGGCCAGGGTGCATCATACCAGAAAATACCGCTTTTGCTACATTTACTTATGAGTGAGATGGCATAAGGCTGAACACAGAAATCCCATGTCTTGCTTTGGATGTCACCATCACAGGCTCTTCTTACCACCCCAGTACAGGGTGGGTGCACACCCAGGGGCTCCTCTGGTGAGCACTGTCTGTGAGCTGGAGGTTATGATGCTATCAAGGGCTTTGAGGCAAATGGAGTGCTCGGTGCCCTCTCACTGTCTACTGCTCTTCTGGGGAATCCTCTGCCCCAGCCTTTGCACTCTGTTTCCACGTGTGATGCTCAAGTTATCTACAATGTGTTGGGAAGAGGGAGGAGGGAAGAGGCAGGGTGTGTGGGTTGTGTGCCAGCTGGGTTCCTCATGCTGGGGAGACCCACGTGTCCCCTTAGCTCTGCTTTGCTGGCTTGTCATTTGCTTTAATGTGACTGCATTTGAAGGCTGTGAGCCACTGCCAGTGTTCAGACCCTGCTCAGCACTTCACCTCCTCCATTAGGCAGCCCAGCCTAGCAGCAAACTTAATGTACACTGACCAAGCATCTCCTAGTCGGTGCACATCCTGTGAGCTTCTCTGACGTGCACAGATACAGGCTGAGTGAGGATCACAAGTCTGTTTCCTCTTATTTCCAGTGCATGGAATGTTTTAGCCTTAGTTTTTGTTAATTTCTTGAAGAAGTGTAACAGATGAGCAAGTACCCTGTTTTCGTAAGTGCTTCTGTCGGGGACGTTTTAAAAGCAGACATTCTCTGTACTACATCCCACAGAACAAATGCTCGTGCTGTTTTCTATAACTGATTCTTTCTCCAAACTATAGCAAATCATTCAGACTAGCTGTCCGGAGAAGAATAATCTGAGCTTTACTAAAAATAAATTGGACTGAGTCCTCAGCAGCCCATGGTACCAGACAGGTTTGCACTTGACTGAGAAGAGCAACTCCAGTTCTGCCAAAACAGTGTGGCCTCACCTTTAAAAATTGACAGGATCCTGCACTGCTCCTACCTGACAAGATCCTGGAGCTATGGTCGTCAGGGCTGAGCCTCAGCCTGTGGCTTGGAGGCAGATGGAGCCGGGCTTGCTGAAGGCGTTTTCCCAGCAGCTATTCCAGTGCTGATCAGGGGCTGGACTGCTGCTGGTCTATGCTGGTCTACAGACAGAGGAAGGCAGAGGTCCTGTGCTCATCCTTCTCAAAGGTTCACCTCAACTGTATGGTGCCACTGAGGGCATCTGGGGTCTGCAGGCAAGAGACTTGCTCCCTCAAATGCAGCTCTCAACCACTGCAGCCCTAGGATGCTTGTGAAGGTGTAGGGTGCTGTGAGATAGAGAATACACGCAGGGCTGATGCAAAAGCTGCTGCAAAAATCAGCCCTCCATCCTGGTCTTGTGATCCTGCGTCTGCTCTTCCCACTAGCCTTCTCTCCAAAAGAGAGGGAAGGGATCACAGACTGCTCACCCCCTTCTCTTGCATAGGGAAAAAAGAAAAAAAGGAAAAGGAAGTGCTATGGGCTGTCCACTGGTCTGAACAGATGGCAGCAGCATGGACCAGGACCAGGACAAGGCACAAGCATTTAAGGACAACATCAGGCTCTAGCTGCCAGCGTGAAGAGTCAGATAACACGTGTGTTCCAGGCTGTGCCCTAGAGCAGCCAGGTGGGACGAGCTGACTCCACAGCTTTGCCTTCTGTCCAGTTAGTGGTCAGAAAACCAGCCGTGGGGCCGACGGAGACATGGCAAATGAGTATGGGGGCCTTACTTTATGTCTCAGAAAGCCAGGTCAGTAAACCAGCAGTGGCAGAAACAGGGCTGTTTGCCATTACTGCAGCTCTTCTGTTAAACGCATCTGCTCAGGCTTCCTCTGAAAAGTACTCTCTGGACTAGCAAGAGCTCTCACTGCTGAGCTCTGACCCACTCCCCTTGCCATGCTGCCCTTGCACACATGTCCCTCAATTTCCAATTAAGCCTATGTATTTTCAAGCAACAACTCAAAAGTCAGAAGGAAGATGCAAAATCCTTGTGCTAAGTATTTCCACATGGCACTTCTCCTCACAGCTGAGAAAAAGCAGTACTGTCAGGGTTGCACTTAATCCTGTTGCATGTTGCTGTGTGTCATTCCATGCTTGGTGTGGGGCTTGCACACAGCCTGGCTTCAGGCTTGTCAGTCCAGTGCCACAGGCTGGGAGGTGTCCCTGTGCCTTGGGAAAAAGCAGAGAGACTGAAAAGATCGATTGGTCTTGGATTAGGCAGGCGTAACTGCATGCACCCTTCCTGCAGGAGATCTGGATGTGATATTTACTGCTTGCTGGCGGTGGAGGAGTGGTCCTGAGCAGAAACTGGAGGCTGATCTCATCACTATTGACATCACAGTTTGCTTTGATGAAGCTGCATCTGATCTGCACAAGCAAGTGTCGGAAATAAGTGGACGTCAGCACAGTTAAACCAGAGAATAGCTGCTGCAAGTAAATCAGATTCAAAGTTAATAATTTGATTTCTAGGAGACAGAGAAAAATCAGAGGGCTAATAATATGTGAACCTAATAACTCTGTGTACTGGGACTCAGCATTTCCATCTGTTATCACCAGCTCCGATCTCAGCACAAGACGCAGAAACAGCAATTGTGCAATGAGGATGTGAACACAGGCATGGAAAGAGTAGGAGACAGACACACATGGCCACCTATGTGGCAGAGGGTAGGATCAAAGCCAATGAGGCTTTATGTGCTGAACATGCTGTAGAAAAGGTGTCAATGTGGCAATCGGTAAGGTCCTTTGGAATGACTGCAGACTTTCCAGGTTCCAGGTGGGTTTTAGATTTGTATTTCATTAATTCTCAAAAAAAATGCATGCTGTTCTAAGATAACCTACAGTAACACTAAGGCTAACAGGCCTGACCACTATTTTGCAACTTATTTCTACAATCTGTTGAGGCTAGATAAGGCAGGTTTCTGGTACTTGTCGGAAACTGCTATAAATAAAAGACTAATAAGCACTGAAGTAGATAGCACATACGTCATGCTAGGTAAAACATGATGAACTGAAGTGAAACCTCACCTTCTTTAATAGTGGATGTGCATGAGGATAAAGACTAGCAAGTTTTTATTTCCTATCATCAGAAAATCCCTGCAGAAGGTGATTTTCCTTGAAAAAACTGTTCTCAGAAAGCAGCCTATTTTTTTTTTTTTTTTTTACATTTACTGCAGAAGAAGTCCTCTGTAGTTGTCTAGGCAAGGTCAGCTGCTCATGTGCTGCCATCAATAATCTCTTCTTAAGTGTACACCACTCAGCACTCGTGATGGGAGTTTATGGTTGCACTACATCTTTATTCTGAATGAATACTACCTTTACCACTGCTGAGCTAGGATCTAGCTATTTATTAAAGCCTGACCTTCCAGCTTTAAGAACATTTTATCAGATCACCCGGAACTTCACTGAAGTGTCAGCTCAGGATCTGTCTGGAAATGCTGAGCAATGGGGGAACATGAGGGTTCATAAAACAATCTTATTTTACTTTTGGAGTTTCTTCCATGGAACGCTGGTTCAGAGGAGGACTTGGCCCCAAATGTCCATCTTTTTGTTTCACTGTGGAAATGTTGGTGACAAACAGAAGTATTGGTTAGCTTCAGTAAAGGCTGAGAAGCATTTGTCTCATTTCCCAGTGAAATTTCACATGTGCACAAGGCAAAGGGCCTTGCAGAGCTGGTGCAGCCATTAATCCTGGTGCAGCCAACAACTTCCCTAGTGGCCATCCCCCAGCATGAGCTGCCGAGGTGCCTGTGATGAGCTCTATAAATTACACATTGTATATCTGGTTTTAATAAATAAATGTAAAAATTAAGGTCTTGTTTATTACTTCTGATCCCAGAATAGACTCTTTAGCTTAAGTGTGAGCCAGGCAGGTAGCTTTTTTATTTAGCAATGCTGCCACACTAATTTTGACATTTGCAAATGTCAACATCCCAGTTACAGACTACAACAAATTGCTCAAAAATCATCTTGTCCTTTTAAAAGAATCCCTTTCCTTTGCACTACTGCATTGATGTTAAACCATCACCATACACAATGGTTAGTTTCATTAAAAATTTTGCAAGTCTGTTTTTGAACTGAATATGCCTCATAGCACAACTTAGAGCTGCCTTTGGCTTCTTGCCTAAATGTAAGCCAAACAATCCAGTTTGCCCTGCAATTATCCCAACCTTTCCCAGGTATGCATGGCTAGCAGCGGCTCCCAGTCCCCGAACATCTCCCTTTGTCCAGAGTGACTTAGAAATCCGCTTGATTCAGAAAACTAAGCCTCACAAATGCTTCCATGGTGGGAGGTATTGACTGGAAAATGCCAGGACTCCTCATTATTGCAGTAAGTTTGTTGTTGTAGGTAATTAACAGGACACTCAGGTTTCTCTGTAAAGCTGTGTCATGTTCCTTTTCCTGTATGCAATGTAAGGCAAGTAACGCTTCTCTATACCACGTAACTGCTGTAGCTGGGACACTTCAGCACTGCGTTTGCTGCTGGGTTTGAAAGGGAGCTGAGGGCTAATTGTGTTCCTGGTTTGCAGTGCTCAGCTTCAGGCACCCTGTTCCACAACAGGAGCCTGGGGAATGGCGACTGCTCAGCACAGCTGGCAATCCACTGCTGGGAGAGTGAAGGATCCCTGGCTAGAGACTGTCTTCAGTGCCCTGACCCTCATCTGTTATCTGTGATAGTCCAATGCTCCTTTATCTCACAGCAGCTTAATTAACTGATTAATCTTTCAAAGAATTGTGATAGTCTTAGATAAAAGACACCAGGCAAAGTATCTATTACGAATTCCTTCACTATTGACAGTAACATTGTTATTAACTCCCAAGAACTGTCCAGGTTTTTAAAACTTTGTTTAATAAGGATACTGCAAGAATTTGAGGCTCTTAACAAAAAAGTTATATGAAATTCTCACCTGTCCCTCGGGTAACCCTCCCTGGCACCTGTGGAGCAGGAATCCACACCTTCAGCATCACTTAGGGTCCCGGGTCAAGTCCTCTGCTGGCTGATGCTCCATGGGCAAAGTGCCCTGGTGAAGAGCAAGCCAGGACAAGGGTGTGCTGCTCACCATCCCAGTTGTGAATGTATTACGTCTTTGTTTAATTAGAATTAGTGCACTGAATTTAGAGGTTTAGAGGACACACAGAGAAAAACATACTTTCACTTCCTTGGGTTTCGACTGCAAGAGTGTGTGTTGCAGAACATGACTCCCAGCGTGTTGCTTTTGTAGCAGCTTTGTCATCCCAGATAATGAAAATTAGGAAATGGTCATTTTCTAAACAATAATGTTTATCTTTTTGCCTTCCCCTCTCCAGTTAATCTCCATGTAGACAGTTACCATCTCCTACCAGGCAAAATCAGAAACGCCTTCACATCACAGCAGAAATTTATACAAATCCCACTGCAGAGTGCACTGGTATGTTTACTGCTGGCTGCCAGGTAATCGCACTAGTAAATCATCGTGTATCTTCATTCATGAGATTTACTGAGTTCCCTGAACTCAGCAGCAAAAGGTAAACTTCACACATAATCATGGAGAGCCCTTAACAGCGTTTGTAGCTTTATCTGTAATTGTGAGCTGGCACAATGCAGAGCACCAAAGCGGCAC
>JANHGB010047004.1:0-19989 GCA_026283785.1 Coracopsis vasa
ATCTTCCCTCTGTCAGTTTAAAGCCATTCCCCCTTGTCCTGTCCCTACAGGCCGTTGTCCAAAATCCCCTCTACAGATTTCTTGTCAGCCCCTTTAGGCACTGGAAGCTCCTCTAAGGACTCCCCAGACCCTTCTCTTCTCCAGGCTGAACCAGCCCAGCTCTCTCAGCCTGTCTCCAGAGCAGAGCTGCTCCAGCCCTCAAAGCATCTCCATGGCCTGCTCTGGACTCACTCCAACAGCTTCATGTCCCACTTGTTTTGGGGGACCCAGAGCTGGATATGGGACTGCAGGGGATTCTCACCAGAGCGCAGATTTGCTCTGTTGGTGATTATCACCCTCTGAGAAGGAGCTTGGACATGGTGTGCACCTGGTGCAAAGTTATGTCCTCTGCACAGATGTAGTAACTCAGACAGTGCTCTCAAGAAAATATGCAGCCATCCCGTTCTCAGGCTGCAGGGAGTGCCAGAGCCTTCCACTGGTATCAGATGGCAGCAGGGACAGCAGCTCTGACAGATGTGACCAGGTGGATGATCTGCTCAGCGGGGTGGCAGAGCTAAAAGAGGAAGTAGAAGGGTTAAAAGCGTCAGGGAGACTGAGAGGGACATTGGTGATTGGACCAGACGACCTTTGAAGGTCCCTTCCAACCCAGACTATTCTATGATTCTGTGGTGGAACCAGGCTCTGACCTCTCTGAGACAAGAACAGGAACAGCCAGCAGAAGGAAAAACAAGATCCAGAGGGTCCCGAATCCTCCCCCAGCCAGACTGAAGGCAGTAGCTTAAGGAAAAGGAATGAACAGATGCAAGTCCACACGCCACTTCCGTATCTCCCCCTCCCAGGTGCCTCTGTACAACAAGTATGAGGCTCTGGATGTGGACCTGATGAGATCCATCTCGAAGTCCTGTGGGAATAGGCTGATGTAGTTGCCAACCCTCTCTCCACGATATTTGAGAAGCCCTGGCAGTCAGGTGAAGTTCCTGGCAACTGGAAAAGGGGAAACATTGCATCCATTTTTAAAAAGGGCAAAAAGGAGAACCCTGAGTAAAAAGGAGAACCCTAAAAACTACCAACCTGTCAGCCTCTCCTCTTTGCTGGGAAGATGATGGAACAGATCCTCCTAGGAGCTATGCTAAGGCAGATGGAGGACAGGGAGGTGATTCCCTTTTACCCCTTGTAAGTATGTTTTTCCTTTTCCCACATTATAATCACTGTGTAAAAATAGCACACACGTTTGGCACAAACATTTAAAGATACTTCGGTTTCTCAGAAAAATATTAACATTAAACCCTTTCCATTGTATTTGGAGAATATATAATCTTCCAAAACATTTATTTTCATGTCATGAAAAAATTGAGGGTTTCTTTAAGACTACTACACTATTAGCAGCAGTATTGTTTTGGATACTTCTCTCAAAGATACTAAACAAATTCACATACTTTGTTTAAAAGATGTAATTCATTGCCTATGGCATCTTGTCATGAAGAAGATGCAGCACACTGCCTATCTGGTATCTAAAATGGCAGATAGGCATCGTGGTAAATGGGGGCCTGAAAGCAATAGCTTATTTGTAAGGATTTGTAAAGGCACTTGTAAAATACTGCAATGACTGATTTTAAAGTCTAAAAGCAGATATGAGAAATGAATACAAATTAGTGGCCTTGAACTCTGGTGTATCTTTTGACATTTACTTTCTATATGCATCATTACTAAAACGGGTACTTTTTTTTATTTCATTGTAAAACTTTATTTGTACCATAAAATGAATTGGTCACAGATGTACTTCACCAAGGCAAATTCTGTATTAACACAGACACCCTATCAGAAAGTGCTGATCTACCATGTCTTACCTATATCATAATAGATAGAGGAGCATCGGAAGATGGTATTATTATACGAGACTTATATATGACTGTCTTAGCAGCTTATTTGCTTGCTTACTGTCAAGTTTTTTTAAACCATTAGACATGAGCGTTTCAAAGTTTTGAATGAACTATTTTGAGAGCGATACAGGTGACCAGCATCTGAGCTGGTCATCCACCTCGATAAATCTTTAAGTAATGCTATACCTGGAGTAAGATCAACTACTGAGCCAAGACACCCTGCTAATCAACTCTTCTTCCTCTGCTATGTTATTTTGTACCAGATAAGCTCCCACACAATCTCGCATATGCTAATAAATTCATCAGTCTTGATTGAAAGAGAGTTCATGTGCTACCAGCTCTTTCTGAGGAGTGCAGCTGGTCTTCCTGCATTTGTGTGGGCCTAAACCAAGCCTGCTCTTGCTATTTCTGATAAATATTTATATAGCAATGTAAATTTACAGGGAACGTTACAAACAGATCAGATATGTTCTTGGCCACAAAAGAGCTTAAAACAATATATATGTATTCCCATTGGGAAAATACTGAACAATTGCAAGAAACAGTACAATATGCAAACAGCTTAGTTTTTAACGACAAATTGGCTATGAAAAGAATCATAAAGTTACAAAAAAACTGGTACAGTACTTGTTTAGGGATACATGACTACTGCTTAGACCCCGTAGTCTGCCAGGTTCTAGATCAAGCTACTTATTTAAATGGAAATAACATCCTTTTTTCACCAAAGTGTAGTCTTTGACAATTCAGTAAGCCTGGCTGGAGTCAGCACTCCTCATAACTCTGAAGAGACCTACCTTTTCATCCAGTAAGAAATTATAAGTAATCTATAATTAGTAAGAAAGATTCTCTTGCAATGCAGGAACATATTCCTTTTGTTTGTTTTTTGTTTTGAGTCAAGATGCTTACGGAAACTCTGAGCATCTTGTAACTGAAAACATTTATTGCAGAAAGCAATATCAACCTATTCAGAAATACTCTTTGGTAATGAAACTTTGAAACAGTTGCTATTAAGAGAGTATGTTTTACTGAGGGAGAATGATCAAGAGATTTTTATAATTAGGAATTTGCTCACAACTAGCAACATAGTTTTCAAAGGCGTTCTTGTTGCTGAAGAAGACTAGACAGATTCTTGTTTTCCATCCTACCCCCCAGGGACTCATCATATTGAAAGTTACTTGTCTGAATTATTCAGGTGTCTGCCTCTAAAATAAGTCAACAGGACAAGTGAAAAATAAAACCACAGAGTTCCTTTACAATAATTTGCTTTTTTTCTGATTACCACCTTTTCCATCCTTTTTTTATCCCTTCTCCAAAACTCAAAGTAAATATAGTTCCAAGCAAAATTCATAACTGTAGAAATGGAGACAATGGAGACTATGGATGTTTTCTGATACCTTGTACTCTTGTTTCAAATACTGTTACTCTCAGAAATATTACACTTCTTGGGTAGCAACATATAATAATACATTTCTTATTCTTCTGCGTGACCCAACTCCATTCCCCATCTAAGCAAAAGTAGGACTGGAGTAGGAAGTGAATCAGAACTACTGTTTGCAACACTGAGAGATGAGGAATAAACACAACCTGATCTCTTCGCACCCCCCCACCATATAGCTACTGATGAATGTATACATGAATATGCAGAAAAAGTGTCCTGCTGTTATCAGCTACCAAAGCTGATTTACCCACATGCAAAGACAGACCCAGGAAATGAATTATGAATATCAAAAATGCAGTTGGTGACTTTGATCTCCCTTGGGAAACTCTTATTTCTCATTGTCTCCGGTAATTGCAGAAAATGTGATTCCCCCCTCCTCCCCTTCCCCCAACCAATCTGTGTTTTCATTCTAATTTCCATGAACTGAACAATAACTACAAAAAAAAGATTCCTTGAAATTGAGCTGGTAAAGCTCTGCATCAAGACCACGAATCTTGTTATGCCACCATCAGTTAGTGGCCTTCTGGAAACATCTTTCTTTGCAAAGAACAATGTAATCCCCAGTGCTGGTGATATCCAGGCCAGTGTTCTTACTAGGCTGAAACTAAGGGCTTAGATTTCTCCTTAAATTTCTTCAGAAGAAACTTAGTAGATTATATCATTTTTTCTTTTATAATTGTTGTACATGTTCCTAAAAGATTTATGGCCCATTTTTCTTCACAGAAATTCAGATTTCCCTGAAATCTTTGTCTCTGGTGGAACGTACAGTGATAGGATGTAAAAAGCAAAGGTGAAAAAGTAGAGGACACCTGAATAACTTCAGTATTGGAGAGCAGCCATGGCCTGCCTGCCCTGGTACTGGTAGCGCTGCCTTGCAAATTCTGTGGTGAGTGTGCAGAAATTTAATCTTTCCTGAGCGGAATTTATTAGGATTATAAACCATTTATCTATTTTATGTATTAGAAATTCTTATGCAATATGCAAAAAGAAGTAAAAAAAAAAAAGCTGAAACTGGAGAAAGGAATTTATGTGTGGTTCAGGGGATTTTAATACTGATGAACTTACTTAGACTGTGGATAGCTTGAAGTGATAAAAAACCTAGGAAACAAAGCTACCCAATATTTCAAAACTGTCCATAAGTATCCAGTGACCTTGAGAGTTATCAAAATTCATCTATGAGGGTCAAATAAAATTATATAGATTTATGTGAAGGGGGTGTTGCCATAAAGACTTTGAGCTTTCTGTATATTTGTGATGCCCCAAATTTCACTTAGAGTTTTAGATTTATACATTAAGTCAAGCAGCAGCAGTAAAATCATCATGTAAATGTCATTTCCGTCTTCATGAGGAGGGTTTTTTTAAAATATGCATGCTCATTTGAGTGTTCATTTGAGCATAACATATACTTGCCTATTGAGTGGTTCCACTTTTTTTCCCAGATGTTCTACTGACTGTTGTTAGGTGGTTTGTTTTGTTTGTTTAAGGAAAGAAATCATCTAAGAATAGAAACCAACATACAAATTCCTCAGAACTCCTTGGCAAAAATGAGAATGTTGGGGTTTAAAATACAAATAATATACACAAACCATTAGGGCCCTGAGGACACCATCAGCCCTTACCAGTCCCAGGGCTCCCTAACACTAATAAAAATGAAGTATTTTCTATTTAGTGGTGCTATACAATTAAATGTGCTTTTAAATTATACTAACAAAAAAAGATTTGCATGTTCTTCCAGTTTTTCCTCCAAGTAGCTGTGAGCTTCTCAACTGCACTCCAGGAATATATAAAGAAAAAATCTTACCCTATGAAGAAATCACTTTGGTTGAAATTATTGAAGTTGGGGCTTTTTTTATAAGTTGATTGGTTGCTGGTCTGCAGTGCTCATATGTAAAGTTTCTGAAGATGTGCTGAAAGTGTTATCTCTTACTATGGATACAGCAGCAAGGTAAGAGTCCACAGTTCAAATTATAGCAAAAAAAAAATCAGTTCATCAAAGCCAATAGAGTTCTTTCATATGCTATATAGGTTAAAGTGGAAAAAATCATCAGATATTAAAAATACCTGTGTATGATGCATGCCCAGATGAAGGTGAAGTCTTAAGAAAGGGCTTCTTTTTGTCAAAAACAGTTTGACAGTCCTTCTCTAATTATTTTTAATTTCTGTGTAGAGATGGACAAGAAAGTTCACCTCGACTGATCTATTTGGCAAGAAGATAAGATTTCAACTGGTATTCATATTCATATTCATTCTTATGAATGCTGAGTACAAAAATAGATCAGTCTACAGAAACCTTCCCAATTGCTATTGTTTCAAGTGCTGTCTTCAGCATACGCAGTTCATGGTATGTGACAGGTCAGCTCTGGAGAGATGGCCAAGCTGCACCATGGCACAGGCGCAAGAGGGGTTGCTCTCAGTCTCTGCTGAGTAACTTAACTTTATCTTTCTTCGTTAGCTTTACAGAGAGACCAGATTTTCAATTTAAGCAGGCAAATTATATGTTGAAAATAAATCAGAGCTAAAACTTCTGACAGAGCATTTTTTTTCTGAAAATAAATACCCAGCACTTTTCTTAGGTAAAATTAATCTTTATGCCTAGGCATAACACTCAGACTATACAATATGTATTTTTCACCTCCTCCCTATTTCACAGTCTTAAATAAGGCTTAAATATTGCATAACTCTTCCTTTTAACTCTCTGAATGGTGAAGAACTTTGTGTTACATGAACATCCTGATGAAAACATGCCCTGAAAAATATAGAGAGTATGAAAGAGAATACAAAGCAAGCCAATTCATATTTCACAGAAAATCCTGTGTTTGGCACTTGTTTCATTCTGCAAACAAAACTTAATGCTTTTAATGTTTTCATAAAAAATATCTATGTTAAAATTTCACATTCACAATAAAAACATCAGGTTTTAAAGTTCTTCTCAGTTGGGTCACAGATAATGAGAGGCTTTACAATCAAATGAGCCATTTCCTCCTAAAAACCTTCTAGAATTCAGCAGGTTTCCACAATTTTTCAAATTCAACAAATTAGCATATTTCCAGTGTATTTTCTTAGAATTTTTTCAGTCAGCTCCACATGTAAATATTAGTGTAAGTGCATTATCATATAGTACTCAAGCAAATGCTACAGAACATTCATTTTCATTATCCTGTTATCTCTACTCAAGAGATATATTGATTACTACCAGTTCAATGTGAAGGTCTTAAAAATAGAAAGCAGTATTTCATAGAAGTAGAAGGGACATAATTTCTATCCTGGATTACCCCACAACTATCAGTTACACAGTAGGTGGGTGAAAAGGGCAGGAGAAGATTGAAGACTATTAGGAGTTTTCTGCTATGAGTATAGTCTATGGCTTTCTAAGTTTAAATGGCCTGAAAAGCTAGAAAGATTTGTTATAGAATGGATGCAAATGAATGTTTCAAAATGCAGAAAGTATCTGCAGCTATGTCATTATAAGGTGTGGCTTGACCCCAAGTACTGAATTTAGCCTCCCATCCATCACAGACTAATTATGTTTCCAGAAACAAAAAAAGGATAATAATTCAATGTGATGGGCAAGAAGTGGCCATATAACTGCCATTAACCTATGCATCACATTAAGTAATCGTCCTAAGGTCCTACCACTAATCCTGACTTTAAAGTTTTGTTCAATGAAATGTGAAAAAGGGAAATATTTTGGCCTCCTGCAAATGAGCATTAGTACTCACACTACAATTGTCATCTAATACGAAGGGTCCTATGTAACAGAGCCATTGAGCAAACTGAGTAAATGGGACAAAATGCCAGCATTTATGCAACAGAAACTCCTTGTCACAGTTTCACTTACTTTCCCAGGGGACCCACACTATATTGTGTAATTTATGCCATAAGGAATATTTATCTTCATTGTGCTGGTGGAATGTCCTGTGCTAGTCAAAGTTCAATACCTTAACTCCAAAGATCTCTTCGATAAAAGATATTCATGATGTTAACTACTCAGCTCCCAGCATGCCTTCCCTGAACTGTATGAGGACACAGTAAAGACAGGATGGAAAAAATTCATGGGTCTCTTGGAAGGGATATTGAGAGTCCCTGACCACAGTCTTGACAGGTGTGCAGAGGCCTTTTATTGCCTAGGATCATGATTTCAGTTCCTATTCTTATGACTGTCCTTTTAAAGATAATGCTTATTATTTTTCCATGCTTCTAAACCAGAAAACATGTTCTATTCACTGGCTTCCTGGCAGCAACTGAAGGAGTTGGCAGGGGTTTCCCTGTGAGTGCACACAGGACCAAGACATAATCCTGTCTTTGACAATGTACTAATGAGTGATAAATTCTTTCAAATGCAAAGAAGGGAGAATGGATGTATTAATAATCTTTAAGCTCTGTTAGTGCAAACAGTAGCTGTCTGTTCCTAATTACGTAAGTAAAAAATATGCTGTATCAGAAAAGTCTTTTCCCAAAATCTCCCAGTTGTTTCTTATGAGCAGAACAGGGTAAATACTGCAGGGAATATTTGCAACTATGAATATACATTTTTAAAACATTGATCCTGAATTCAGTTTTATTGATGTTCACAATCCCTTTTACTTGCTTCATAGTAACACTCGAATCAATATCTTTAATACCTTTTATTTGTGCAAATATTCATGTTACCAGCTTGAGTAATAAAAATCCCACAGACTTGAGAAAAAAAAAGGCAAGTAAAGAACATGCTATACTGTTTGCAGACACCTGTTTTGATGAATAAAATAAGGAATATATCATCTTCAAATCCACATTTGCTTGTGGACACTTTATAAATTTAAGTAGGCTATACCCATTTACTAAACAGGTCGCTAAATGTCCGCATACAGGCTATAGTACAGCTACATAAGGATGAGAGAGCAGAGAAAACTGTGTCATACATCACTCAGTGGAGAATCTGCTGCTGATTAAGAGCCATTGGAACATTTATGGAAGAAAAAAATCCCCAGCAAGGCTCATTAGCTCAGACATAGTGCTATGCTAACAGCTGGCACACAGCTGGCCAACTTTTGCATGAGCAGAGCAGCTGTACATCTATCTACAAAATGATGCAGCAACACCATAACTATACTGGAAAGAAAGAAAAAAGAACACTGAAGGAACTAGAAGACATACATGCATTGAGTTTTGGGTGCAAAAGCTCTTTCTGAGTTCCCTACTGGAATAGAATCAAGGTCCTTTTAATTTGGCAGGCTGTCTCTTGTGATGGTCAGATTGAGAGGCTTCAAAGGAAGACTGAAGAATTGCATGCTATAATTATGGCAGATAATCATCCCAATAAAACTGCTGAGGGTATTGTTGTATCCTGAAGTTTACAGTCCTCCAAATTGTGTTGGTGGTGACCATTGTCAACATTTTGTGATTTCTTCATCATTATATGAATATTCAAATCTTTCTGGAATTTCGCTTAGTCTTTGGCCTCAGTAGCAACCTGTACAAATGTGTTTCATAGTTCAGTTATACACTGTGTGACAAAATTTTCACACACAGATTTGAATCAGTTTCTTTTCAGTTTTACAGAATATCTTTCTCATTATATATGGCAAGAAAAAAATAACTTCTAATCTGTTCCCTTTTAGACTATTCTGTAGGTTTGAGGTTTGTTGATGGGGGTGGTTTTTTGCTCATGTGTTTTCTTTTAGGTGTTCATATGACATATGAACATATGGTCATATGACTCATATGACTCTTCTTTATAAAGGAAACTTTGGTCTTTTAAGTTTTTGATGAGCGATCTTATGATATCTCAAGATAGTCATTGATTCTCTTCTGTTCTTGAGCCTGTGATGAAATCTGGCAATACTCTTTTTGTGATGGGTTGACAAACACTTAAGCAAATCTCTTAGATGAAGTCATATAGTATTATAATATTGGTATTATGTTATTTCCCAGTATTGACCTCCCTTAAATCCTCTATCCATCCCCCCAAAATTGCTAGCTTTTCTGAACAGTGGATTGAGAAGGTACCTTCAGCTATATGTTCATAACTGATCTCAGGTTTGCCATCTAACTTTTACTTAACAGTTCAACAATAAGGGAGCAAATTGTTAACCCAGCTCCATGCTGCACTCAGTCAATTTGCTCAATATCGTTGAATCCTATATTATGTCTACATTTCAATTTCAAAATGTTTTAACAACAGATTTGTGCATATTCAAAAGCATGAAAAGTTCAGATGTTACTTGGAAGTACCTATCACATCTACAGGGACACCTGTGGACCGAGATGAATATTCTACAAAGCATATTGTATAGAAGTTACCATATAAAATAACTCATTAAAACCCTAAAGTACCTAAAATCTATATAAAATAATAAATAAACAAAATTAAACCTCGAAAAGAATAGGAGGAGGCCAGCTCAGGGAAAATAAAGGCATTCTTCATAAAAGGTGAACATTTTTAGTGACTCAGTTAACAGGAATCAAAAACTAAGCTGTTTTGAGGGATTATTACTCATATAATAGGACAGTTCAAGGGCAATTACACAAAAGCTTTCAAAACAATCTTTTCCAAAGTGTACCAAGGAACTTGATAAGATCACTGCAAAATTTTTTATCTTCTTTAATTCAAATACACAAGATGATAAAAAATTGCATTTGGAAAAAAATGCAGTGATAACCTACTGGGTTTTATTCCTCATATCAAAGTGATTATCACTTGTGGAGACTTGAAGCTTACTTTTTCCATCCAACAACAAATCTGCCATGAACCAAGAGAACTACATAAACAGATGGGATTTTACATTCCCTTCCTTCACTCTGCACCATGTCACAGTGAAGTCCATTTACTTCCATGAGAATCATGATTTTCCTAGGTTTTTTCATCTCAATCTTCCTTTCCAAAATGCAGCTTCATGCGGTCCGAACAGGTGCTGTATGATTTCTGTATCCCCAATAGCAAGTATCTGCTTCCAAATCTCAAGTGTTGTAAAGCCAGGCAGCCCAGTTCTGGGAGTGGCATTTCTTTTCATGCCCCAGAGGATTAGGATGCCAAAGGTTTTATACCCTGTACAGAGTAGTTCACTCTATAAAGAAATGAATCATTACCCTGTCTTCTCAATACTTTTCAGAAAATTTATGTTTGTTTTTTGGCAAACATGTTTTATGGACAACTGTAAAACATCTATGGGTAACAGCTACAGAGCTTGCAACAGCAAAGAATTAAGTCACTGCTACCCCTGGAGTGCTAATGAGGTAAAAATGTGCTGAATGTTCTTACTTCTGTTGAAATATACATATTATGCTTGCTACAGGTGCACAATGCTAATTTGCTTTTTGGGCAAACTGTGCTCAATTTGCATAATTTTAACATCCAGAAACCTGCAAGCATCAGGAAAATCTGTGTGTTTCTCTGCCTCTTAACATTAAGTCATTGAATAACTAAGAATCAATATAAGCTCTCAGAACCAGGAGGGAAGCCCTACTGGAGTCCTGCATTAGTTAAATTATAGGATCAAAGTTTTGAGGTATACCAGCCCAGGTCTTTTGTCTATAACCAACATAACCATGGTAATTTCACTGTCTGCAGCACCAGAACTATTTTTTTCTGACCCAGCAATATTGACAAAAAATTGTCAGTTACTAATGATCCATCCACTTGGAAGACATTGCTATAAGCTTATCTGATAAATGCAGAACTTAAGCTTAACAGTATCTTGTAGACAAGTTGTGGAGTAATTTCAAGCTTCCAATTTGCTTTAGCAATAATTGAACATGATAGAGCTTATATATATTTAAAATAAAAGTGTGATATTTTTATTATTTCATCTTTTGTCATTTATCAAGTTAAATGCTTCTATGTATGCTGAAATAACTTGAAATAAACATAGTCAGTAGATGAAGACACCTTTCTAATGGTCACTGCAGCCAAAGAAGTTTGTTGCTGAGAGGATGTATAAGGAATACAGTGTAAAATGTAATGTAAAATAATATGAAGGAAATATGAATACACATCACCAAAAGAGCACATCTCATCCATGACAATAGAGGAATCTTAGTAGGGAATAATTAGTAGGGAATCTTAGTAGGGAATAATAAGTAGCTACTAATTAGTACTCAGAGTTCAATCTGGATCTTTAAAACCTTCTTTGGCTTATTGTGGGTTGTTTAATTTGGGGTTATCTGGCTACAGAATGATAAAAATTTGTTTCTCAATGCATTCAGCAAAACAAGAGTTTACCAAATACCAAATGAGAAAGAACTTGAGCCTATTGTTAAAAATAAGGAGTATCTTGACCTTTTATCCTGCTATTAAGTATGTCCCTGTGAAATCTCTGTTTTTCCCACTGTCTTGGTAGCTATGGTATTTTTGCCCAAATTTACAGCTAAATCAAAAAAAAAGTAGTCAGCAAAGGCAGCAGTCACAAAATGGCTGGAAAGAATGACAGAGAAAGAGTAAAAAATAACTCTATCTATTGAACACATCAGAGGAAGGCCAACAGTTGAAACAGAAAGAGGAAAACCAGAGTACGGATCAAAAATTACACAAAGCAAATGCTGATTTGGTGGTATTAAAAACAAAAATGCAATTTTCACCCTGACATCAGAGAAGTATATTTCTCAGAAAGAGACACAAACCTCCAGATCCTACAGAAAATCTGAATATCTATATTGGGTATAAGAAGTAGTTTCCTGGGCTGGGAGAACAGGCTGTCCTATATGCTGGCATTTCTTGGTGTTTGCAGGTGGCACTAGAAAGAACTGTGGAGCTATAGACAAAGTGTTTGAACGCTGCTAAGAATTTGTTTATGGCAGCTGCATTAACACGTTTGACATTAATTGTCTGGAAGGTCAGACCAGAAACATTATTAGTATTATGAAAGAAAAGGCGAAAGCAATATAGCCTAGTCTGAATCTTAAAGTGAGTGGGTTTGGTGCTGAACAGATGGCAAATAATATTATTATAAAAACTTCTGTGACTTTTCCCCTCCAACAGGACCACAAGAACTATATTCAGTTATAGCAGTGGGAAGTTTACCCTTTCCAGTCAAATTTACCCTGGAAGCACCACAGGATCAGCCACAAAAAATCCTGCTGTGCCACACACCATGTGCATCAACTAGGCACAGGAGAAGCAGCCACAGAGAGTTCTCCCAACAGCTCCAATCTACTCTCACACTATTGCTGACCTTGGCATGATCACAATCCAACTAAAGATATGTGTTTTTATTTTTGGGCAGGGTTTGCTTCTGTCTCCTCCATACATGCCGTGTAGTCAGCTTTCCATCTTCTTTGTTCCTTAGGGCTATTGTAAACTGGTAAGACGCCCAAGTATTTACAATTTGTCCTACACCTCATTACTTCTTTTTTGACTCTAGGCAAAATGCTTCATCAGCAACAATTTTGATCTGTTTACTTTTATATATTTTTGTTTGCTTTTTGCTCATCACCCTTTCTTTATTTCCAACAACAACTGTTGCTTTTTTAACTTTGGTTGCTTACTTTTTTCGTCTCACTTCATGTCAGCATACTTCATCCCCAACTTGTCTCCTTTGCTGTCTTCCAACCTGTCTTTCTTTCAGGCCCTTGTCTTATTTATAGAATCCCAGACTGGTTTGGGGTTGAAGGGACCTTAAAGCTCATCCAGTTCCAACCCCCTGCCACAGGCAGGGACACCTTCCACTAGACCAGGTTGCTCCAAGCCCCGTCCAATCTGGCCTTAAACACTGCCAGGGATGGGGCAGCCACAGCTTCTCTGGACAACCTCATCTCATCAAAATCTCATCTAAATCTCCCCTCTGTCAGATTAAAGCCATTTCCCCTTGTCCTGTCACTGCATGCCCTTGTCAAAAGCTCCTCTCGAGATTTCTTGTAGGTCCCCTTTAGGTATTGAAGACTGTTACGAGGTCTCTCCTGAGCCGTCTACTTGCCTTCTCTGGTACTTTCTTTTGTGCTGTGTTACAAACACCTGAACTATCAAGAAGTAATGATAACACTAAGGACTCTCAAGACAGACTGTAGGGACTAAACAAAAATAAACTGAATCAAGCATTTAAACTAATAGTAATTAATACTGCAATTTCTGGGAAGGGCAACTCTCACTTCCCTTAGTGAAGGGTTTTTTGAACTAGGCATCCCAACAATAAAGCTGCCTTGAAGTGTAAAAATACTGGCCATCTGACACAGTGCAGTATTCCCTTGGTGAATCTCATCAGCAGGTGCATCATTTATGGTTTAAACACTAATGATCTCAACTACCTATCTGCAGCCTCACACCACAAATATCCCTCTGCTCTGATGCCTTAGTAATTCTCACCAACATTAACAATTATAACAATTTTTGAATCAGAGTATATCTTCTGATTACTAGGAAATTATACCCTTATGAAAAGTAATATATTTTTAGTATACTTGGCACCCTTTTAGTACAGCTAAGTATCTGTAGAATACTTGAATTATAGCAAGTATACTCATTTTTCATAAGTGTAGAGTGACACATTATAAAACAAATTATTATAATCAGAGATTTTCTTGATGCTATCAAAGGGCTTGATTCAAAATGGGACACGTTCAGCCCGCATTAGCGGTTAGAGGGAGCTAAGGGCACTCAGCACCTTCGAGGGAAGTTTCCGCGTAAGACCCAATCCTGCAGCTGTGCAAGATGCAATTTCTTTGATTGCTTATACTAATTTGCATACTACATCTATGATTCGGCCACGCTGATAAATTACACTAGAATATTGTGTTCTTCTGCCAGCCTTACAGACTTGCTATACATTGGTATAGTGGTGGATTTGGCAAGTCCTGGGGGAATGGTTGGACTTGATGATCCTGAAGGTCTTTTCCAAACCAGCTGATTCTATCATTCTATGGTTTTCAATCTGCAAGGTCCTTGGAAAACAGCTTGGTTTTCATTCAGAGCCCCACATGACAGAGACTACCCAGAAGCTCTCCTAACACAAAGGGGCCCTCACCACACTGATATATCCAGGGCAGAGAGGATGAGGAAGGTGATGAGTGCTGCTGCTGATTTCATGGAAATTTATACAAATGACACACAAATGGCATTCATATGAATTCCATATAAATGACATCAATTACATATGAGTAGGAACTTAGTGAAATTTTAAAAGGAATTATGGGAAATTATATGAGCAACATTTATAAAATACTTAGATGAGTTTTGTAAGAGTTTTTTAAGAAATATTAAGCAAAACACGTCAGGGTTTAAAATAATCTATCTTGGAGGCTGCAGCAAAATATTAACCCCACATCTGCTTACTGTGGGATTTCTTATACATTTCTTTCAAGCACACGATTCCACAGACAGTTATGGGATGACACGAGCTTCCAAGTTCTTCTGGTGACTGTTGTCCACTAAATGGCAACATACAACAGTGTGTTGTTCTCTTCAATTCTGCTTCTAAGCTAAAAGATTGCTTATACTTTGCTGCTTAAAAACTGTCTGAAACCAGTTTTTGAACTAGAGAATACTTGGGTGTTTAAAATTTATTTAGTTCCTTGCATTTTTGCAGTCAAAGGCATTCAGTTGCACAGTATTTATATGTACTATACTTAAACTCAAATCTGGAAGGACAGCCTCAAGATTTGTCTGCTGCATGCAGATACAAATACTTGATACATATTATGTCATGTTATCACATAAAGATTCACAGAAAAGAATCACTTTTCCAAGGTGTGGACATAGGTGCCTCTCTTGAAAACAGCAAAGATTATTAATATGAAAGTTACTCTTACAATTAAAAAACCCCCACAGTATTGATATTCATATCAATCCTATTGAACTCTTCAATAAAGAAAATTCTACCACAGCCTTCTTATGAACAGAGTTAATACCAAACCAAATGTGCTTTGGAAGCCAGTTGATTTAACAGTTCTCTGTTTTACCATGCTTTGCCCAGCTGACTGATACAGGCTGTCAAATCCAAACATATATATTGAGAAGGACCTTTTGCACCACTTTGCAGCTTCGGTGAGAAAACCTTTGCTACTTGTGTCATATCATAATCCATTCCAAAACCCACTGAAGATTCATCAACAGGGCTAGCTGATACGTGACCTTCTGTACAGCTCAGAATTGCTAATTTGGGGTCTTTCATAATAGATTTCTCCTGGTGATGGTTATTGCTGTGCCCGTCAGTCAAGTCTTGTGCACAACTGGAGTTAGAACTGGTATAATCATAGAATCATAGAATAGTTTGGGTTGGAATGGACCTTGAAAGGCCATCTAGTCCAAGTATGTGTGAAAGTATACTGTATCTTCAGCTGTGAGACTTAGAGCCATCAAACTATAGGTTCTTGTCACTAATGATGTCTTTTAAAATGCAGTCTAAGGATTTTTGAGGTCTTGGTAGCTCCTGTATTCTTCACACTATATTTTCCTCAATGGAGATTTTGTTGTAGGAATATGATTATTTTCACATCCATCAAGTTTTCCTTTCATTTAATTAAACAGAAAAACAAACAGACAAACCCACAGATTGCTTATGCAACTCCTGGTAAGTAATACAATTTTTAATTCAATGTCTCACACATGTTTCATATATGTAGATACCACCATATTTATGCTTTGAACTATTAAACAGGTCTGGGTTTTTCAGTGCTTCAGGTAATTCCTTGCAGTGAAGCTACCAAGCCAAAAAAAAACCCACCCTACATTAATCTCTTGGGGATCAAATGGGGATTATCATCAGGATGTTACTTATTACTGTTGAATTCTTTTGAACATGTGTCATGCTAACTTTTCTATAGAACAGTAAATATAAGAAAGCAGTTATTTCAAAGGACTAATGTGTAGGCCTTGAAATGGTTTAGGGTCAGCTGAGATTTTGACTTTACCAAGAGTCCACAAATAACTTCTGATTCTCTGATATGCTTACACCTTTTCTGATAATGTTTGTTTTCTTTGGATGAAACTACTTTTGGAGCCCAAAAACCACCTATAAACTATATATGTCTCCAGTCTTCTCATTGTAACTAGAATATTATAGCACTAAACACAGCTGATACCTTCTGAAATAGCAGAAGACTTGGAAATATCATTAAATGCCAGTACTATGTATAAGGTCAATAAATACTTTAAATCCTCATGAGTATGCTCCTTTATTATTTATCCATTGAGAATTGGTTTTAAGCAAGTTTTTAACACCTTAATCCTCCAAAGTTAGGTATAAGCTAGCTCCAAAAATACATTATCTAGAGACACTATCAAATCCAATCCACTTTTAGTTTGTTGCCTCTCAGTTCTGTTTTCTGAATTCAAAATGTAACTCAGTCAAATACCTAGAGTACTATATTTGGTTATTTGCTGTAATTCATTTTATCCCATACAGTTTTATCTCTCTCTTTTACTTCAAGATCTTCAAGTGCTTCAAAGTTTTCTTCAATTGGTTTGAGTTGAGCAAGTGAGGATCTACATAATGTGCTGACTTTGTTCCAAAATGGGTATCTTCTGATTTCTTACTGTACATGTAACTACTTTCTTTACCCACAGCTGAGATTGCCTAGTAACATGGCAGTTTACAGGCAGAAATGATAACTTTCTTCCTCCGTATTTCTTTAAACCTCACTGGCTGTATACAGTTACATACTGGTACGCTAGTTTGCTACACATCTATGTCATCTTGTTTGTTCTTCACTCTGGACCAACTTCTAAAGGTATTACTGAATTGTTCAAAAGAATGTTACTGGCTGTCCTCTAAAAGAATCTGTATTCAAACACACAAAGGGTCAATGTTCTGGTGAGTCTGGAGCTCTTCTCAAAGGTTCAGTTTAGTACAGAAGGATTACTGATGATAGCTCCGAAGAAGGGAAAGATGTGGAGTGGTTACAGCCAGAACAGAGCTTTGATGCACCCCCAAAATCTAACCACCCCATTATTGAACATACCCTGTAGCACTTCAGCAAAGAAATAGGTTTCCTCTCTTTCAAATATTTAAAACACTTCCTGCTGTCTCCATCCCAGAAATAACTTTGTTCCTTCTCACATCTTCCTGATACCTGCCCAGATAACCACTGTTCTCTGGAAGCACCTTTAGTTCCATCTTAATGGTGTGTTTTGTGTTGCTTTTTCTTTATTCCACAGCAGAATCATTCTTATTTCTTCTGCACCTCTTTGACTGGTTACTTCTTTTTATTAGCTCTGACAGCCATGCCAATTGCATGTGCGTGCCTCTGAGACAGCCTCAGCATTCACTTCAGCTTGCCAACAAATCTCTTATTTAAAACTACCACTGTTGGACAATTTCACATATGTACTTTTTAATGACTCAAAGGCACTTTGTTCTGACAATATACCTCCAAGTCTGAAACCTCCAAAAGGTCTCAGACTTGCAAGCTGGATAACGTGCTGCATTCTCTCTGACAGAAAATATGATTGGGTTGTTTCCAAGAATTATCATTGCTGCTTTTATCTCTTTCCTTTTCAAAATCTATAAATATTTTGGTATAACACGGAACACTAATTTATGCAGAAGAAAGTCAGGTTTCTGTAAGGCCACGTACTTCTTATAAGATATTTCATACATTTGTCAAGCTGAAAGACCTACAAAGATAGATGGTTTGGAAGTCGTGGTGCTTTTTTTTTCCCCTTCCTCCTCTTATTGTTTTTGTTCTCCTTCAGAATGAATCAGCTATGACACCATATGCTGCAACAATTGCTGAGAATGACAGAAGGAATATATTCTCCTCAAACTCAACCAAAAAACACAGTTAAATTAAGGAAATTGTATTCTTCCTACATCTCCCTATGTCTTCCTGGCTCATGTAATGTCTCGTTGCTCCATTCCTATGTAGGTTCTTCCCAGCCCTCCTCTCACTGTGGCAGGCTTTGTACTACAGATTTAGAACATGAACATCCTCTGGCTACTGCTGGAATAACTGAGCTGTCCCTCAGTTGGAAGACAGAAGAATCCTCCTCTGCCTCTGCCAGCACCACCACGCCAGCACCTCCAGGGTGGACTGGGCTTTGGCTTTGATACTCCCTATATAAGAATATAAAAGGCTTTACCATGAGCAAAATAAGGCCATAGACAGAAAATACTATTTTTTACATTATATGTATTCCCACAGACACTGAATACTGATTTCCATCAGGTTACAATTTTGCTCCTTTAAAACTGTGTATCACTTATCCTACTGCAGCCTCCGATTTGTACACTTTTCATGGCAGAAGGAATATTTGCTCCTTGCTCTCTTTGCACGGGTCAAGTTACTAAAGCTGTCGAGAGAAATCCTCACTCTGAAAATAACTGGATATGGATATCATTTAGCTGAACAAAAGGGAGGCCTGATTATACTCAAGATACGTTGCGTATCTAGCAAGCTTTTCTTCTCATTACTTAACATGTTGCTTGGTTACCTCATCAAACTTGTCTGGGAGGAAGCCTGTTTCATTAAGAAAAAATAACTTATAAGGCTAACTCCTCTGGGACTGCAGTGGGAGAATGACTTAGGGTTTTTACACTTATTTCTGAAGTTTCAGGTCAAAACGAAGTTGCTGCATTCACACCCTGGACAACAAAAAGTATGGTTGTACAGACCATTCACAGAAAACTCTGGGATGCTCCATACTGGAGTGCTCTTGAGACTCTCAGTGTGACAAACATCACTCTCTATGCTAATAAGTTCCCAGGCCACTGGCTAAGGCAACATTCAAATCATCTACAATCAATCCATCACCTTTTTGTAGGCCATTGAGTACAAAGTGAAAGGCCAGCCAACAGATAAAACCAGGTATGTTTGGCATGATCAAACACATTCGCAGCAACTAGACCCAATGATCTTGAGAAACCTTCAATTCCTCTAATAGTTTGTGACCATTTGGAGGCAACATATAGTGTCAGGTAGGTTTAAAACCACACCAGAGAGCAGCGGGGCTTTACCAAACACTTTCCTTATGGTTGTAGATACAGCCCTTGCTCATGAGCCTCTACCTCCGTTTTCCCACAGGTTGTGCAGAATCCTCCAAGCTTCAGTTCTGGCGAAAAATAATAACAACATAGAATCACTTTCCAGGGATGGTGATTCCACCACTGCCCTGGGCAGCCTGTTCCGATGCTTAACTACCCTTTTGGGGAAGAAATTGCTCCTAATATCCAGTCTAAACCTCCCCTGGCACAGCTTGAGGCCATTTCCTCTTGTCCTATCCCTTGTTCCCTGGGAGCAGAGACCATCCACCTCCTGGCTCCATCCTCCTTTCAGGCAGTTGTAGAGAGCGATAAGGTCCCCCTGAGCCTTCTCTTCTCCACACTAAACCCCTCCAGGTCCCTCAGCCATTCCTCATAACACTTCTGCTCCAGGCCCTTCACCACCTCCGTTGCCTTTCTCTGGACCTGCTCCGGCACATCAGTATCTCTCTTGTCATGAGGCGCCCAGAACTGAACACAGGATTAAGATGCGGCCTCACCAGTGTCCGGTACAGGGGGATGATCACTTCCCTGGCCCTGCTGGCCACACTGTAGCTGATACAGGCCAGGATGCTGTTGGCCTTCTTGGCTCCCTGGGCACACTGCTGTCTCAGCATCAATAACACCAACAAAACCACACACCCCCTCCCAAAAAACCCATGCCGAGGAAGAGCAGTTCCGGCTGGGTGGCAGAGGTGTTCCACCGCCTCACCCCCTCCAGACACCGCGGCTGGGCGGGTGATGTGCGGAGGGTGCTGCAGCGATCGCGGCACCGCCCCCGGCG
>JANHGB010047005.1:0-14688 GCA_026283785.1 Coracopsis vasa
ATTAAAGCCACTCGGGCGGCAGCTTCCGGCCCTTCCGGCCCGGCGCGGGGACAAGATGGTGGGTGCTGCAGGTGGTGGCGCTGACTGGGCCCGGCCACGCCATCCCTTGGGCATCGCCGCCATCCCGCCACCGGCGGCTGCCGGGCCCTGCCTCCGCCTCCTCCGAACCTTTCGGGAGGCGCTGCGGGGCTCATTTCGGGGCTCGGCCGCGGCAGGCGCCGGGGGCGGGAGGCGTTTTGCCTGAGGGACGCCGGCCGGGCCTGATCGGAGGCGCTGGGGCCTGGGTGGCGCGGGTGGCGGTCTGTCAGGAGCCTTGTGGCGGGGTTTGCTGTCCCTGTTGTTTTTAAGAAGGAGATTGCTCATCTCTAGGGAGCTCCCGGCAGTAACGTGTGCCCGGCCCGGCACTCGGTCACTGTGGGTCTGGGGGCCGGGAGAGCGGGCTGAGCGCGGCTTCTTCGTAAGGTCCTGCAGCGAGGCCATGGCGGGGGGTGGTGCGAGCACGTGGAGGACTCAGTCTGATAATACAGTTCACCGCCTGTCCTTTGTAGGGTCACGTTTCGTGTTTGATTGTGCCACACAATGCGAAGGCATTTCGAGTGGTGTCAAAACTCAGTTCTGCTCGGCCCTGCCACAGGATTCATAATCCTAAAAATCCCTTTTGGGGCTGGTAAACTCCATCTGCTTAAAGCAGTTGGTGTTCAGTGTTCTTTAGTGTGACACATTTGTTAGCTATTGGTTGGTTGCTGCATGTACAACATTTGTCTTAAATCTGGATATGAGGTTGGATGGGTGATTCTTTGTTGGGCTGAGTTCTCTGGAACCCAGCTGTGACTCTCTGGTTGCAAAGGGAGGCTGCTAGGAATACAGCTTTGTATTTTTCCTGCATTTCTATTCCAAGTGACTTAATTCAAAGGTGGATGTTGAAATAGTGTTTTATTGCCACTTCAGACTGAAATGCCTATTTTTATATTTGATTTATTGAAACATTGTGAAGTTATCTGTGCTTCCTCATTGTCTAGGGTTTTAGGAGCACTGAAATTCTGGTGGCATGCTGTGGTCAGATGACGGCTTGTGTGGCTCACTGACTAGAGTGGGACTTGGTGGTGTCTTAAAATAAGCTTGAAATCCAGGAGGGATGCTGAGGAAATCCAGGAAGGACATAGTTTGGGCATAAGGACTGCATTTTTACATTATAATGTCATTCAGAAACCAAACAGCTGATACTGAGAGAAATTCCTAGAATGCAAAATGCTTTATGTATGTATGCAATATTAATGTTTCAAGGCAGAAGAGAATTAGCCTTGGGCCCTTGATTGGGTATAAGTGAATCTCTGTAGCAAGCACTAAATGTTTGTTTTCTGTCCAGTCTCACCGCAAGTTCTCAGCTCCGAGGCACGGCTCTCTGGGCTTTCTGCCCCGCAAGCGCAGTAGCAGGCACAGGGGCAAGGTGAAGAGCTTTCCCAAGGATGACCCCAGCAAGCCTGTCCATCTCACTGCTTTCTTGGGGTACAAAGCTGGCATGACTCACATTGTCCGTGAAGTTGACAGACCTGGATCCAGTATGTATTGACGTTCCTCTTTAATAGAGGAGGTGTTTTTCTTTTCCTTATGAATGGTGAAAGGTGACCTCTGTGTTGGTAGCTCTGGATTTTAGTCCTAGCTTGACTTCACTCTGTTTAAAGTCCTTGAGTGGGTGAGGTATAAAACACCCAAACCCTTCCCCCTTCTATGTGAGTGATGTCACAGCAGCCACACCTCATGTCTGTCAGTGTCTGTCTTGTTAATGGTCCTGATTCTAAGATGCACAGTGACCTGATAGTTTAATTTAGCTGTACTGTAAGAGGATATTTAGGATGATCTCTTCTCGATGGGCAGACATAAGTAAATTGTTTTCAGAATTTTTTTGCTGATTCTCAAGTCCTGCATGTGGTTTTATTACTACCATCCATTTTGCTTTTGGTGAACTTCAGTAGCTGATGCTGGTGTTAATTGTGCCATATTTCTGCCTTCATCCAGAGGTGAACAAGAAAGAGGTGGTTGAGGCAGTCACTATAGTAGAGACTCCTCCCATGGTCATTGTGGGCATTGTGGGATACGTGCAGACTCCTCGTGGTCTCCGTAGCTTCAAGACCATCTTTGCTGAGCACATCAGCGATGAGTGTAAGCGTCGCTTCTACAAGAACTGGTAAGGAAGCAGGGCTTTTGCTTATGGCCTTAATCTCATGCCATGGTTTATTTGTTCTACTGGGTTGAAGATTATGTTAGTAGTGTTTTGAAGAGGCTTTTCAGCAGTTAGTGTTTAGCCGTGATGAACTGGCCTAATAATGGGATAGGCTATAGAGGGTGGCAGCACAGTGTTAGCACCCTTCTTGGCATGAGGGTGATAGTGTTGGTTCTTGCCTGAGATTTCCTTTCACAGGCTACACATGATGATACTTCGACGGGCGGACATAAGGAAATCGCCTTTGGCGCTTGTTGTTGAGTGTCGAGTCCTGACTGTAGCCCTGTTTTCTCAGGAAAGGGAAAGACAAGTGTTACTTCTGATTACTGTTCCAGGCACTGCTGTTGTGATTCAAAGTATGCACATTTGTCCAAGTGTGGCTCCAGCATGTCTAGAGCTTACAGCCTGTTTATGAACTTTGCAGGCTGAAAAGACGTCAGAGTAGAGCAATAATGATCTCAAGGGTGTTACAGTAACGACTTTACTGTTAGGCATTGCTTGGGCTTACAAGGGGGGGAAATTATGGTATTCTGCAACAGATAGCATCAACTTGACAATTGCTTTAAAGATCTGTTTTTTTCTGTTATTGTTTGACATCTCTCTACAGTCTTTTGTCTTCTGTACTGTGAATGTTAATGTGCTTTGGAATTCATGGCAGCTCCGCTCAGCTCTGGCAACTTCGCCACTGTCTGATGAGCTCCAGGCTCCGCTTGCCAGTGGAAAAGAGTCCTTAGAAGCTGGCAATGAGCCAAAACCAGCTGAGGTGGCAGCTCCTTCCGCTCATCCCCACTTCCCTGGGGATCGATGAAGGGCTTAGCCAACCTTGTCTCTGCTCTGCTCCTGAAGGCACAAGTCCAAGAAGAAGGCCTTCACCAAATACTGCAAGAAATGGCAAGATGAGGAGGGCAAAAAGCAGTTGGAGAAAGATTTCAATAGCATGAAGAAATACTGCCAGGTTATTAGAGTCATGGCTCACACTCAGGTAAGTGTCTGTGGGACTCAGATGTACACTGGAAACAGCCAAGGGAGCAAGCATAAAAACTTGATCCATCTCTGTAGGGAGATTGCTGCCCTCCCCTGCAGCTTGGTGCTAGCTATTACGCACAATACAAATACTAGTCCTCTTCACCGTGTACAAAGTGTGTGCTCACAGGATGCTTGGGGAGTGTCCAAAAGAGACTGAACCCTGGTAGGAACTTCTTGCCTGTCTTTTGCTGGTACCATATAGACCTGGGCTCTCTTAATTCCGGGTATAAATAAAAAAACAGGCTGAAAACTTAATTCTGGGGTTTGTGTGGTTAGCATCCTTGCAGGCTGCATTCTGTAGGGACTGCAGATACTCAGAGGCTTTTGGTGGCTTCTGTTGCTCAGCTAGAGGAGGTGTGATGGTGCCTCCCCAGCCATCAGAGCTCTGCCAGGCTTTCTTGGGAGATGCACTTAAATCTTTGAGTTGGCTGTGAGTGCAGTAGGAAGTCTAGTTATGACACTGCTTATTTTACTAGAATTGTATTTCCATGCCAAATAGCAAAGGTAGTATTGCAGCTGCTGTTAATAGTTGTATCAGTCCCCATCTGCTAAGTATAGAAGTAAATGTAAATGTGACCCTACCCAAAGTGTCCTTCAGTGTGGCAGAATGTACAAAGAATTGTAGAATGGTTTGGGTTGGAAGAGACATTTAAAGATCATGTAGTGCCCCCCCGCCTGCAGTGAGCTGGGACATCTTCCACTAGATGAGCTTACTCAAAGCCTTGTCCAACCTGGCTTTGAACACAGGCAGGGATGGGTCCATCCACAGCGTCTCTGAGCAGCCTATTCCAGTGTCTCACCACCTTCAGTCATAAAGAGTTCCTTTTTTATGTCCAATATAAATCTCTCCTTTTTAAGTTTAAAACCATTCCCCTCATTATCTCATGTTCTTTCTGGATGGAGTTTGGCTGGTGGCTGTGGGGATAGAGTTCTTTCTTCCTGTGAATGGCATATAACTTCCAGATAATGTGACTTGCCATTTCAGCTACAGTAGAGCCTAGCGCCTTTCTACGTGTTGTAGGGCCTTTTACGTCAATATGTTGAAGTTTATCTTGGGAAAGGATATATTTAATTAAACAGATTCAGCCAGGGCTAGGAGGATACTGAGCTATTGAAGGTCCTTCTTGGAGGAACAGGATCTATATTTCATTCTTCTGTTTCCTAGATGCGTTTGCTTCCCCTGAGACAGAAGAAGTCTCACCTGATGGAGATCCAGGTGAATGGTGGCACAGTTGCTGAGAAAGTGGATTGGGCCCGGGAGAAGCTGGAACAGCAGGTGCCTGTGTCAACTGTCTTTGGCCAGGATGAGATGATTGATGTCATTGGAGTCACCAAGGGCAAGGGATATAAAGGTAAACACATAGAAGTTCTCCTGTAAATGTATAGACTAAGAGCTGGGGGGGTGAATCCATCCTGCTGTCATGGTTCAATGATGAGACCATGGAATGAGCGCTGGGCACAGCGCCTGACATCTGTGAGGAGTCATTCCATGCTGCCTTCCTTCTGAGAACACAACCAAGGGACAGCTGGGGAGGGGGTGTGGGCAGTTAAGGGGCAGAGTGCTTCATGGGGAAACTGGGTGAATTCCTGGGATGTGGGACTGGGCTTCCCTTCTGTGGCCTAGGACAGCAGCTTGAAAGATGGCTTAAACTCCAGTTGAACAATTTGGTGAATCTCTGTTTGACAGTAGTTAGTGACAGTGCTGCTTTGGTTTCTTCCAGGTGTTACCAGCCGCTGGCACACCAAAAAGTTGCCCCGCAAGACTCACAGGGGTCTGCGCAAAGTGGCCTGTATTGGTGCATGGCACCCTGCTCGTGTGGCTTTCTCGGTGGCCCGGGCTGGTCAGAAGGGTTATCACCATCGGACTGAAATCAATAAGAAGGTTTGTTTTTCTGAACTGCTGGGAAGGAGCAAGAGCTGGCTGGGCTCACTTGCTGCATGACAGTGAATAGAGTTTTGCTTTGGATGTTTAGCTCTGTTTGAATGTAATCTCAGGGCAGTAATGTTGAATAACCATCAAATTCTCTCACAGCCACATGTTTTCAAAGTGCAGTAGACATTTCTCTCCAACCCAATGTAGAACAATTTGCACTTTGGCTGATGACAGGTCCTTTCTCCTATCTTTTAGTAAGTAGAAATTCTTGTCATTTTTAGATCTACAAGATTGGCCAGGGTTACCAAATCAAGGATGGAAAGTTGATCAAAAACAACGCTTCAACTGATTATGACCTGTCTGACAAGAGCATTAACCCTCTGGTGAGTTGTTGAGCTCTGTGGAGAGAGTTTGCTTATGAGCTGCAATCTTAAGAGGCAAATGGGCCTGGTGTAAGGTGCAAAATGATTGAATGAAGAGCTTTTGAGATACAGCTTGGCAGTTGTGGGAGGCAGTGTTGCTTAGTCATTCTCAGTATGGACTTGTGTAACTTGCTGATTGTGTTTGATATGTGGCAGTAGTAGAGAGAGATGTTACAAACCTCTACTGTAGATGGTAATTGTAAATAAGGATTAACTTAGCAGGGAGAACAGCTTGTGCTCTTGTTTTGTTAGCTGCCTCTTGTTGCTGCTGTAAGGCATTTGCCTTTTTAACCTTGATACAGCTAAATTCCTGTATCAGGGAATTTGACCAGCAAAAGGTAATACTGGAAATGGGATTTTAGTGAATGTGGGAGTGGTTGAGACCCAGAAGTGAAGTGAGAGGGTTAAGCTGTAGGCAGATGTGATCATTGGTCTTGCTTCATACAAAACACTAACTGCTCTCTCCTTGCTCAGGGAGGCTTTGTCCACTATGGTGAGGTGACCAATGACTTCATCATGCTGAAAGGCTGTGTTGTTGGGACCAAGAAGAGAGTCCTAACCCTGCGCAAGGTGAGTACTGTGACCTGCTGTCAGATGGGCTGGTGCAGCTTAAGGTAGCTGTGCTGCCTTTGGTACAGGTGTAGTGGTTGCTGCCAGGGGGACCCTATAACCAGCTAAAAAGAAAAAACCTCATGCATCCAGACCCACCTCATATTAGTGACCTCTGCAGTAGTGCCAGATCCTTTCTGAAGTTCATTCAGTTCAGGGCTGTTTACAGGTAAGGGCATGCTTTAGGGTTGAGAATTCTTGTGGACCATAAGGACACTGGTGGGCAGACTTGGGCTCACCTGCTGGTGTGACCTCAACAGTCTTCACTCTTGAAAGCCAAAGGTGCCAGCTAGCTTACTGGCAAGTGCACCTTGCACATGGTAACAGCAAAAGCGTGAGGTCAGGGTGACTTAGGAGGGTGTTAGCCATGGAAGTGATCAGAAGTAGCCAGCATACTGGCATGCTGAAAGGGTGCTGCTGTGTACTCACTCACCTGGTGTCTCTCTTGCAGTCCCTGCTTGTGCAGACCAAGCGCCGGGCTCTGGAGAAGATTGACTTGAAGTTCATTGACACAACCTCCAAATTTGGCCATGGCCGCTTCCAGACAGCTGAGGAGAAGAAGGCTTTCATGGTAAGGACATTTCCTGAAGCTGGGCAGCTTTGTACTGTGTATTGCCTTGTCAGGTAATAGCTGTTGGTAGCCTGACCCTTGGGCTGCCACAGGATCAGGATTCCTGTGAAATGAAGTGGGTAGCTTCAGTTGAGGTCCAGCCTCCAACTTGGTTATTACCATAGACTGGACTGGGGTCTTGCTTCCCCTATGGCAGCACTTGGTGCCTGAGGGATGTTGCCATGTTTGAGTGCATGTCATCCAGTGATGAGGTGTGGAATAAGCACTGAACAGTGTCTGACACGCATGGGAAGTCCCTCTGCACTGCATTTCTTCTGAGAGCAGCTCTGGATGGTGCTCACAGTGGGCTTTGGGTTGTGGTCTCATTGTTAACTTGCTGGAAAAGGCAGGTCTGGAGTCCTGGGAGTGAGAACGTTGCTGGGTCAGAGCATGGTTCAGTTGCTTGGGTGCTGCACAGGCACTTCCCCACAAGGTGGCACCAGCATTTCTTCCCTGCTCCATGTGGAGTCATGGATGTGGTGCACTGTGGCTGTGCTGACTTCAGCTTTACTCTGAAACCTGCAGCTGTGGGGATGAGGCTTGTGGTTTCCAGCAGGCTGCAACATTGAAGGGTTTTTTTGGCCTTAATTTGCTTTGCAGCAAGAGCAGAAGAAACGGCAGGGGTGTGACTGGGGTGTGATGTGCTCTTTGGTGCAGGCTGCTGTTTACATAGTTTGTTCTCTTTGTTTTCAGGGACCACTCAAGAAAGATCGCATTGCAAAAGAGGAGACAGCTTAATGTCTGCAAGGGTCTTGTGGCCTGTGTGCTCTCAGAGCAAGAAAATAAACATTTTAAAGGAGTTAACTTTGTCTCTTGGTTTATGCATAGCTGCATCAGGTCTGGTACTCTCACTGCAGGCACCCTGTGTGCGATCAGCCCAACCAAAGGAGCAAGTAAAGCTCAAATTCCTGAGCACCCAAATCCAGCAGGGTTCCTCTAACAAGGAAGAAGCTGCCATTACTGGTTTTGGAGAGCAGAGATTGTGGGGCACAGAGCAAGGCTTCTCTGCTTGGTTGAAATAGCGAAGCAGCAGGAGCCCTGTATGTGTTCGCCATTTCAGAGGCATTATTCCACATGTTAGTCCTCTGCTGGGTGACTAAAGAGCTCCTTTGTATCAAACAGGTTTTGAAATAAAGGAAACTCCTTCACACAACTGAAACATCACTAAATCTTAGGTAGGTGGCTGGCGCTGGCTGTTGCTGTGGAAACCCTCCTCTTTCTCTGTGATGGAGGGTATGTAACCTGCACACTGTTTGCAAATGCAGCTTGCCTCAGATAAGGTTGGGTATTCCAGAATCCCTTCCCCTGACACATTTCCAGCCTTGCAGCAGCTGGGTATTCCCAAATTAATTTCTCATCCTGGAAGGCTTTGCCTGGTGAGAGGAAACCGACTGGCCTGGTGGGGGAGGAGAGTGATGACTCTTCACATCCCACCCTCCAAGGAGGAAGGAGAGCTGCCAGTGCTACTAGTGGTGTATTCCTGCATGGCTCAATATATTGGGGAGACGCTTTGTCTGGTGTTCCCAGCCCAGTCTGATGGTGAAGGGCAGATGAGACAGTGCCTGTGTGCAGGGGCCAGCTCCATGCACAGCATCAGTCCCGACAGAAGTGTGGTGTCGAGGCGTTATACCAAGAAAGGCAGCGGCTGCCCCCAGTGCTTGTCTGCCTGCAGCCGCAGCAGTGAGATCACCGGCACTTTGGGCATGGCCCGGCTGAGGGCTCGTGTAAATTTAGATAATGGCGCTGGCGTGTCCTTCACTGGCCATAATTGGAGACATGGCAACAACTCTATGGATCTACACACTGAAAGTGTGGTGCTGCTCTGAGACAGACCTCTGTTTTGATGCTATTTGCTCAAGCTGAAATAGGGAAAGGTGGATGTAGAGATGTAGAGGGTATTTCCTGTGGGGATGTGTAAGAGCCTTCTAAGAGTTAAAAGGTGGTGAGAAGGAGGAAAAACATTTACCTTGTTTCCCTAGAAACCAGACTCGATGACTGCACAAGCTGGCTGGCTCCCCCTCAGCCGCCTTTAACACATGAACCTGCTGCTTGGTTTCAGCCAAGTGTAACAAGAGAGGTCTCACCCGCTGATTTTCTTTCTTTTTATTCCCCCTCGAGTTTCAAAGGTAGCAGAGAGCCTTAAAATTAGTATTCCCCTGAAGCAGGAAAGTGGAATTTCCAACCTATGTCCATCTTGAGGCTGCAGTTCCATGAGCAGCTCTGAAGAGTGAGGTTTTCCTGCCTGTTGGTAAGCCTTAGGTGGTCTTTTCCCTTAGCTGTTTTAAAGCATGTATGTGCTAGTTGGCTAGCAAGTACATAGCTCTAAGCCAGCCCTGTCTGCTCCTGCCACCTCAGTCAAACCAGTTGGAATCATCCAGGGGAACTGGGTTTATGAGGGTAAATTGGGATATGTTGGGGAGGAACACCTATGCCAACCTATGCACAGCCTTAATGAAGACCTGTAAAAGTGCCTCATTTTACCAAATTGTGCCTTGTGGTGGGAGCTCTGTCGGAGGCTGGGAGCTGGTGCGTGTGTTTTGAGGTGGCAATGGTAGCGGAGGGAATTTTCAGTCAAATTAGCACCCAAGTGGAAGGAAGCGGTCCTGAACTGCTGCTGTCCTTGTTTAAGATGCTCAGCATGTATCTAGCAGGAGGAGCTCCTTCAGCTTGGGGACCCAGTGCCAGACTTGGGTTTGTTTACTCTTGAAGTGATGGTTGCTGACTGACAAAAACACTGGAGGGGGGAAAACCCCCACAAAAGTGGTTTTTACTCCTTTTCCATCCCGGAATCCTGGGGACAAGAGGACACCCAATGTCAGGAGGTGGCGCTCCTCCCTCTGTAGATGGCTTGTGGGACACTTGTCCTCAAGAGCTTGATGGTGGCACTGGCCTGGAGAAAAGCCCTGCTGAACAGAGGCCACCAGGGCTATGTGGTCCCTTTCAGACCCTCCAAGGGCTCCCTAATGGCCTGCAATGCCAGTGAGCACTTTGCTAGGGAGCTCCTGGATCCAGGTTTAGGAGGTCCCCATCAAGCTGTGCGGGTGGGGGAAAAAAGCCAGGGGATGCCAAGCTGCCTTTGGCAAAGCCTCCTGCTCCCAGCACATCAGCCCCCTCAGCCTTCCTGCTCCTGCAGAGCACCCATCCTCTGTTTTGGGGACAGTCCCCAGTGCAATAGTCAGCAATTGGTGCAGGTCACACATGAGTACAGCAGCTCCCAAGAGCCCAGAAACTGGTTTTAGGGTGGCTTGTGTTGATTTTTAAACCAACTTCCCTCAATATTGAGCTTTTTCTCCCTGGCGTGGTCATCTCACCCCACGCAGCCCCCTGAGTGCCATGGCTGGCGCTGCTTGAGCGCATCTTCCCTGCTCCAAACTGGCCAATGCTATCCCCATCCACCCAGGAAAGATCCCACGCCCTGCTGATGCTTGGACCAACCCAAGGGCCGCGGGAGGACATGCACAGCCCTAACCCTGCTGAAGCAGCACTGGGCACCGTGGGAATGTGTCTCATCCCAGCTGGTGCTGGGAGGCTGCGGCTGGGAAACAGGGCCGGGTTTCACCCGCAGCACCCGGTGCTCCCCAGCTGCCAGCAGCACAGGGGCTGGGACCTGGCGTTCCCGGGGTGGGGAGCAGCTTTTCCAGCCTTCCCGGGGCGCATCTGGCTCCGGTGCTGCCTCTTCCCTTGCTGGAGATGAAACGAGACGCAGCTGCGAGGCTGGAGCAGAGATGTTAGAAGCGTGTAAGGATGCCCGGGGGGGGGTGGTAAAAAAAAGCAGGTTCAAGTCGGAGGTCTTGGCTCCCACAGTCGGCTTCACAAGTGGCCCAGCTGACACCCCTGCCTCCCCCAGCCCCTGCCTTTGATCCCAGTGACAGGCGGGGAGCATCAAGGATGCTTGATGGGGAAGAGGGGCTGACGAAGGTGCCCCGGGGGACGCGGGGCCGGGTTCACACGCTGCGCAGCGGCTCTGCTGCACTCTGCTGAGCGCGGCACGCGTTTGATTTGCAGCCCCATTCCCCCCCCCGGCCTGAGGACTGCTCTCGTACCTGACAGCTCTCTGGCTTCCCACCAACCCTTAGAAGTCCTCTGCAGGACCCGGGGGGCAATGGATGTGGTGGGGAGATGGGTCCCCGCAGAGGTCAGGCCCTCCCTGTGCTCTGGGACTGCAGTCCCGCAGGTACCCTGTGCTAAGGCAAAGCCAAAGCAAAATCTCCCCCATCCCCATGGCCACCACAGCCTCCCTGCTGTTGGATGTCAGAGATCCCAGTGCAGTGCTGCTCACTGGCTGAGCACAGGGCTTACGGGAGCCCATGTGAGTTTTCGGAAGCATGGTGCTGGGAGTCACGTGTATCTGTGGTCGGGCACAGTAGGAACATTATATTTATCACTTACTGCTTCCCAACTTCCCCAAAACACAGCTTGGGGCTGCCCTCCCTTCCTGGTGGGGACAGACACTGTGCCAGGGGCACTCAGGATGCAGCAAAGCCCCAAAGCACCCTGATGCCAGGCACCAAATTCAAACCCAAGGATTGAAGTGGGAAAAGGTGTAAGCCCGGATTTGGCCCGGTGCCCTAAGGGACATGGGGACACCTCTCCAAGGCTGTCCACTGGGCTCAGGTGTTGCTTCACAGCCAGCAGCCTCATCACAGGGTGTTTTAAATACATACATTCTAACTTCTTTACTGGCACCACCAGTGGTAGAGACCGCATTAAGCCAGCAAGGGCCATGCACAAAGTTGTGCATGCTACCAATGGGAGAGTCCCCCCACACACATCACCCTGCAGGGACAAATCCCCCCAGCTTTGTGGCTGGAGCTGTCTGCAGTGCGCTCTGCTCCTGCCCACCACGGTGCCTGAGGACTGGATGGAAACCAGAGCTCGTTTTCCCCTTGGGACTCAGCCAGCAAGCGGGTCGCAAGGAGCTGCTGATGGCGGGAGGCATTCATGTTTGTTTGGTTCCAGCGAGGCTGGACGCCCACTCCCGCTTCCCCCCATACAATAAGATCAAACAGCTCCGGGACATTTCCTCGCTCCTCGCAGATGAAATCCCTGCATCTGCTGCCCCGCTCCGCCCTGCCCGAGGCTGCAGCCTCTTCCTTCGCCCAAAGACCTGGGGGGTCATCGCTGCTGTTTCCTCTGCCCCAAAATGGGGGATTTGCTCATTTTTGCCACCCCCACTTCCATTTTCAGGGTTCATGGGCAAGGGATGCAGGACTGGGACAGTGGCACCTTTCCCACCTTGGCTTCATCCCCTCTCCCACTTCTAAGGGACCTTGGTGAGGACCCACTCTGATGGCTCTCATGCAGGGCACGCAGGCTGTGCCCATGGACGTCACTGTGGCCAGGGCTGAAAGCAGGAGCACGCAAGATCATGGTGAGGAGAAGGTGCCCAGCAGGAGCTTATTTCCCTGTCCCACACCTCCATCCTCTTCCTCAGCACCTGGCCCTTGCAGGGATAAGGGGAGGGTAAGGTGCCAGAGTGTGGTACCCAGCTGCCAGCCAGCAAAGGGGGCAGTGGGTGAATACCAGCCCCTCCGAGAGGGGTTTCCCTGTGGGGCAGGAGGACACCCTGTGGATGCTGAGCGTTCAACAGGAGCTGCAGATGACCATACCCAAAGCTGTGCTGCGCTGTCCTGCCCCTCTCCTGAGCGGGTTCCTGCTCCCCTCTCCCAGCAGTGAGGGACAGCACAGAAGGCAGTATGCTCATCAGAGAGACAAATGGGCTCACATGGGCTTTGCCATTCCCATAGGCAGCATGGGTTGTGGGCCAGGAGTGTTGCAGGGGCTCTAAGCAGCTCCCAGACACAGAGGGTATAAGAGCAGCAGGGAGGAGAGAGGTACCAGCCATGCTCCCTCACCCTTCCCTCCATTCCCATACCTCCTCTTCCTCTCCAGGGGAGTAAAGGTGGAGAGGAACCAAGGTGTGCTAAAGTAAACACTCATTTGCATCTACAGCAGCCACCTCCTGGTGCAACCTTGGGGAGTTTTATTCCTCTCTACCTCCAGTGCAGGTGCTTGGGGAGTGAAAGCTTGAACAATATCCAGCTTAACTCAGCCTCAAGTCATCATCTGGGGCCAGGCTTTGCCCCTCGCTCTGTTGGGACTCTGTTAAGGAAGTACCAACTGGCCTCATGGGCTTTGCCCTGTCCACAGCCACAGCAGTGGTCCCCACAGGATCTTCCCCCACTGGTGGGGCTGCAGGATGGCCACCCTTCTTCACAGGCAGAACACACAGCTTGTGGAGACCTCACTGGTGCATCACAGAATGGTTTGGGTTGGAAGGGACCTTGAAGCTCATGCAGTCCCAGCCCCCTGCCATAGGAAGGGACACCTTCCACTAGACCAGGCTGCTCAAACCCCCATCCCAGGACTAAGGGGAGCACCCCAAGATGGTACCCATTGGCAAGCCCAGGAGGGGGAAGCAGCACCTGATTCTCCTCCTGCTGCCTCTATACAATAGTATCCTGGGGTGCATCAGGAGCAGTGTGGCAGCAGGTTGAGGGAGGTGATCCTCAAGAGCTCCCTTCCAATCCTAATGATCCTCTGATAATGGTAGCTGGGGGCAGGCAGGAGGGAGGGAGGCACCACTCCAGTGACCACCGTGGGGCCCCACTGCAGCAACTGGAGGGCCTCCTTCATCCTGGTGGGACCTGGGCACTGGAAAGGCATGGGAGCAAAGGCAGGGGCTGAGGATTTAAAAGGATAAACATGAAGGCAAAGAAGCAGTGAGCGATGGGAAGCGAGGACCCAGCCATCCTGGCGAACCTGTATTATTAAACAGGTCTGAAGGCCATCTGCCACCAGTTCTGGCCAGGAAGATGTGCTTTCCATGCATGCAGTGCTTTCACAAACCTTTCCCCCTGTCAAACTCAGTGTTTAAAAAAGAATCCAGCAGAAGTTAACCTTCTCCTTTACCCACAGCTCTACCAGCTCTTGTTTCTTCACTGTTTGTCTTTCCTGCCTTGTTGCAGGCTGAGGTTGTTTGCCAGAAAATAAGACAAAGGCTTGTTGCTGCCAGAATCTGCCCTCCAACAACAAGGAATAGCAGTAAGTGGGCAAGTAGTGACACACAGAGCTGCACAGAGAGCAGAAGAGAATAGCTCCTATTATTTTGGTAAGTTGCTGTTGACTTTGAGGCAGGACGCTTGGGGAAAGGTAACAGCTGGTGTTAGACAAATGATACAGCTAGGAAAAACAGAGGGGCTTTTAGACACACAAATCCTACTTCCGAGCTGCAGCAAAAGGCTGTAAATGTCAGCCTAAGCACAGAGGGGAAAGATTTCCTCTAAGTCTCTCTCTTTGGGGAAAAACATGAGGATCCACAGAGAAAGAACTTGCCCTTCAGCATACAGCAAAACAGAGGCATGACTAGATCCCTGATCCCAGTTCTTCTGCAGTGAGATGGTGCTTCCCCACCTCTAGAAGCCAGTGCTGGGTCCATCAAACAAAACCTGTTATGGTGTTGCAAGAGAACTCCTAGCACTTGTGAAGCACCAGCAGATGCTTTACCCCACTGCATCGCTGCACACCAGCAGTTTCTAAGTGCCGCTCAGTCCCAGCCTTGCAGTGCTGAGCTGTGATTTACACTGACTCCAGAGATTTCAGGTGAACTCGGGCTTTGCTGCAAACATTCTTTGGGTTTTACAATAAAAGGAGCAGTTTGCAGGCCCTGGGGAGAGCTATCAGTGTTGAGCAGAATTCAGGAACTGCATTAGCATTAAAAGAAGCAGGTGAGTTAGAGAAGGCACAGCACAAGTACACTGTTGAGCTGCAGCTTAATGACAGCCAGGGAAGCAACCATGTGCTGCTAGGTTACAGGATCAAGCAGCAGTTGCATATCGATTAATGATGTTAAAGTTGCCAGAGGAGCTGCCTCATGCAGCAGACAGTGCACACTGTGTTCTGGGATCTGTACGTCTGCTTTAGGCCA
>JANHGB010047006.1:0-18521 GCA_026283785.1 Coracopsis vasa
GCTATAAGTTATTGTCCACGCGACCCCAGCTAGTCATGATGACTCAGCACATTCTTCTTGCTACTTCCTCCTCAATCCAAGTTCACCTCCATTCATGCCCCCCTGTGCTCCGTCATCTTCTTTCATTAGTTACATGTAGTCATGGCCTCCTGCCTCTTCTAGAAATGTTCCCACAGGTAGTATGTAGCTTTGAACATGCCATGTGCAACTATAGCTCTTCTATACATCCTGCCAGCTTTAACAGCTGGCTTATCATGTATTATGTATGATTTTCATTATGATGCTGCAGGGTTTTTTGTTGTCCTTTATGTTTTCATTTTTCTCCAAGTGCCTCTGTAGCAGGGTAGGGAAGGGTGCTAATGTCAGTCAGCATTTCAGGAAAACAGAAGGAGGCAGAGCACTAATGTCCCTGAAAGGGTGAGCAGTACTGTTCCTCTGGAGTCCTTCTGCAGTACTGTCTGCAATACCACAACCTTTCCAAGGCAACCTCATGCAAGGCTTAAAGCTTTGGTCTTGAGACGCAAATGTCCTTGGGGATGATGGGTACCAGCAATAAACACCACAGGGCCCTGGATACTGAGGTAGGCTGGGGTGAGATGGTGAAATTTGATTTGCAGCCTTGTGGTGCCTGGATGTAAGGCCCAGGGAATCAGTGCAGGGTCCATGGATGCCCCATGCAGCCTGAGACCAGGACAGGCATGACATCACAGGGCATGACTATGGCCAGGCACAAGCATGGCTGTGACAGAGCAGAGACTGAACTGCAAGAGGTTCAGCATAAAGTAGCTCCTGAACACAGGAGGGAGGATCTTTTGCTGAGATATCTTCCATTTCTTTTTTCACAACAGCTCTTCTCAGCCAGCTAACTTACTTGTAGTGGGGTAATGCCCTCAGGACCCTAAAAATCAGTGCAATACATTCTGTATTTCCAGTTTCTGACAGCTATCACTATGACTGCTTTGTATTTCTTTCATTTGCAGACATAGGTACAAAAGAAACACCACTCTTGGTGCAACCAGCCTTGAATTGCAGGCAAAAAGGCAAAGCACATTTAGTTATGTCTGAGGAAAGGGATCTTCACTCACACGGAAGAGCACAGAGGCCCAATGGCAGGTTGGGGAACCTGTGTGGTACCCTGTCCTGGCTGTTCTAAAGGTTATCACTGCAGGGTAACCAGCCCATAAGAAGATCATCTACATGAACACGAAGAACAGAGGTGCAGTAGCAGGCAGGAGAACCCCAACAGGTCAGTCTGACACTCTGCCCTGGCTCCTTCCAGGAAAGCATCAGCACCTCTGTCTGGTTGTGAAATCCATCAAGATGAGTCAATAAGAGCAGATCTCAGGAAGACAGGACAGTTCAGACTGAGTGGCATTACAGGATACATGGAAGAGCATTTAGGGATTTTTTCAAAGCATATTATGGGTTGTTCATGGGGAGGAACCAAAGGTGAAGAAAGAGGGATTGAGGTGATTAGGGAAGGATCAGGCACGGGAATCTAAAAGGATAAGAGGTTAAAAGGGTCTGGATGTGTGTAAACTGGGATTGTCAACACACTTGTCTTGCCATTCCCTGCACCTTATCACTGCCATCTGCCCTGTCTTCTCAATAAGCTCAATTTCTATTTTCCTGGGTGAGGGAGTCTCTGTTCTGTGTGCACCTGTGTTAATGGAGGTCTAGGTGCTAGCAGCTGCAGTTAGACCAGGTATCACAAGGGCCTAGGTTTCTGGGGCCAGCAATTGAAGTGAATGAGGGTATGTATATCAGTGTGTGATTGCTAGCAAATTTCAAGCTGGACTAGCTGGCAAGTAGGTTAAGTAGCTTGGGAACAAGGTTTTCAAGTGGTTGTCAGATATGTGTGTGTCTCTAGTGGGGGGATATACTAGAAGGAAAAGTATATGCCAGCTACTGGAAAGACTGTGGGGTCTAGGAATTGTCTGAGACAACCATTTGTACGCATATGTGTGATGTTTGTTTTCTGTAAGTCTACCTTTTTCTTTGAACTGAGAATACTCACATATGTTAAATCATAAGTATATAGCCTATAAACCAGTCATACAGTTTTTTCACTAAGTTCTTTTTTTTTTAGAATTAGAAACCTAAACACTTTCAGGCTTCTGTCACCAGATGTTTCCCCCTTTACTCCATTTATTCTAGAAATCTTTTTCTGCATCTGTTTTAATTTCAATTTATCTTTTTTGACCATTAGCCATTCCAACTGCATTAGTTCCAACCAAGATCTCACCAGTGCTGGCATACTGAGACACTGAGCTTTGAATTGGTTATTTTATGGCCTCATCTGTATGATTATTTCAAATACAGTATTTTCTTCTACACAAAAATACAAAATTCCTTATCAACAATTTACCATTACATTCACTGAGAGAACAGCTGGTAAAATATTTTTCCCCTCACAAAATGAAAATAGCTGAAAAAATTGCAGGTTACAATATTTTTTTTTCAAACTTATGTTATAGAACCCAGAAATTCAGTTTAAAAAGGATTGTTAAAATGTTTTATTAAAATTCTTTATGTTTTCAACATCCAAATAGAGCAGCATCTGTTGTATTGCTTGCATTATTTTTAAATGTCAACCAAGATGAATGAAAACTTTCCTTTACTACCAAAGAAAAATAGTGCAACTTGAAAGTTAAAAAAATAAAGAAAAACATCATATAAGGATATATATGTTCTATTTGAAATATTTTAGCTAAAATGGATGTGATTTCTTTTGCTTCTGCATATATAAATAACGTGTCTGTTGTAAGCTTGAGGGATGCCTGTATTCTAGTTAGAAGGATATAGCTTCTTTTAGGGGGCTAGGTCCCAGGAATGAGCATCCAACTACTGGGCATGCATTTTTGGGGAAAATATATTCATGAATGGGTCAAGGCTCTTGTGAGACTGTAAGATCAGTAGAGAACTGAACGTGAGCACCATGGGTTGCTCAAACTGGTTATTGCATACATAAGTTGCCATACATTGCTAGTATTTCAAATCCTTATAGGCTCCACCAGAACTGCTCCAAAATCAAATGTGATTTTGCTCACATTTTTCAGTCAACTCCAACTGTAGCTTATTTGCATCAGAACATAGATATTGATAGAGTAACATTAGCATAGAGGTATTTGATACTGAAAGTTATCTCAAACGTTGGCAGAGGTGTTTTTTTTTTTTTGTTTGTTTTTTTTTTTGTTTTTTTTTTTTTTTGTTTGTTTTTTTTTTTGTTTTTTTTTTTTTGCTGGAGGAAAAAAAGGTTAAAGAAGGAAGATAGTAAATTCTGCATTTTAAAGTAGTACTAGAAGACAGAGCAGGAACCTCTAAAGCTATTGTTAGGAACTGGAATTCTTCTTTGCCTTAGTATATAATAATACTTAATGCGAATTTAGTAAGAGTTGTTTTAGAGAAAACTACTGACATGCTAGTATGCTTTTATATGACGATTCTTTGCTATGAGAAAAGGCTGTAACAACATATCAAAGGTATCCTCAGCTAAACAAGGGTTACTCTGCAGCACCCACAAGAGAAAAGAGAAAAGGCTGCTCGTCTAACATGTCCTACTGCAAACTGACAGTTGGAGAAACAACTGAGGATGAGAGAAGAAACCTTCATTCTAATCCTTCTACTTTCAAAATACAGAAAACAGTGGCTATACCTCATATGGAATGAATTAAATTACTCTCATTTCTCCTGACCACAGGTGAAGTAGAGGTGTCAGAAGTTCTCCTTACAGGTCCTCTTTGGATGGTATAAGTTAAATTCAATTAAGCACAGTTCCTCAATTATAGCCCTCTGAGACTAGAAGCTACTCATGAAGAGTACCCTTTTAGAAAGAAGTAGAAAGCTTTTTTTGTTGTTTCTGTTTGTTTAATGAAGAAATAAAGAGAAGGAAAGACTGGAAGGAAAAAGAGTGATAGAAGGGGTGCGAAACCTTATGAGTAGATATACTGGAATATGAAACTCCTCTCTCTCCATTTACAGGAGGACATGAGAAACGTAAACTTGATTCAGCTCTTTAATTGGACTTTCAAACCTTTTTAAGTGCTCAGTTATGACTGTGGAAATTAGTGGTTATGAGACGTATTAATAACCAGGTGTCCTTCCTCAAAACCTCTTCATTTTGTAGATTATTTTTAAATTATTTATTTTTTTATCCTTTGGAAAGAAGTAAAATCTATTCCTTCAAAGCTGCTGCAATGTGAAGATTTAATTGCTGTTCCATCTCGAACCTACATGTACCCAAGTCATCTTCATGCAATAACTGAAGTATGAAATAGTATATATTCTGAAAAAGCCTGATTGCTTCTCTGTGTTTTTGCACTAGGCTACACCAGTTCTAATGTGTTCTTGCTTAATTGTCTTGCCTTTAGCATTGTATGCTAAGCTGGGGTTAGTACATCATCTCTTTTTCATCACATTTCAATTGCAAAAATAAAATTGTGCAATATTTTAATTATGCAAAGATGTTACTGATCTTTCTTTCCTGATTATACTCTACATTTATTCATGTACATGAAATACAATTACTGTACTGGCTCCTCATACCAAAATATCACAAAACTATGGTTAGGATTTAATCATGTATAAATAATCTTTTCAGCAGACACACTGTATGAAAACAGAATTCCATGTGATGCTCTAGTACTCCTTGCAGCACTATTTGTATCACATGAGGCTTACTCTCTTGGTTTCCATAGAAACTTTTTGCAATTGAATGTAATTTCATTATTAATAGACTCTTACATGTGTTTTGTTTTGCAGTTTTGGGCCAGTCTTACAATTGCCAACCATTTCTGAGTTTTGCACATAGAGTTCCCATATGGATTTCCTTTCTACCTCTGTTGCCATGAAAAGTAGATCTAAAGTTTTCCCTAAAGCTGGCCCTGTCTTGCTTCACAGAAGGTGATGTGAAGGGATCTAAAATACTGAATCAATAGTCCTCTTGGAACAGGATAGTCTACCTCTTCAGACTAGATTTGATGAACAGTCAGGATAAAGTTTCTTCGAGTCTGACCTATTATTTTGTTATTCTACTTACCCTCACTCTCTGGTTTTGTCATCTGAATATATATATGTGTGTGTGTTTATATATACTATTAAAAAATTCAGTCTGAGATACACTGAGGAGAAAAACTGTCATGCAAAATTGTGTTTGGTTTCAATTTTCTACGGCTACTTCCAATTATTTACTTGTAACTTTTCTTGTGGAAGGAATGGTTTCTTAGATTTTGTATTCATAAATTAAGAAAAGCTCAATTCTTGGGAGAATTTGGTCCTTCCAACAGCTAACTTGAGCTAATGATGTGCCAAAGGAAATTTGATGGTCCCGATACAGCCTTTATTCATTTTATAAGAGAAATGCATTTATTGCATTGACTAACTATGAATTATTACTTCACATTGCCTATAACTGGGCAAAAGGGGTAGTCCTCACCCTGTCTATGACCCAGCTCCACACAGCTGAATTAGTAGGAGGTAGAATACTTGTAGCTTGAGGAAACATGCCTCCTGCCTCAAAATTAGTTAAGCTAACGTTGATTTCAAACCTCATGAGCAACTGCTCATGCAGTGACACTTGGTCTTCTGGGGTGACTGCAGAGTAGGTGTATCTGCCTGATGTTGGACACAGCAGCATATAAACCAGCAAAGATAGATAGGATGGCTTATGTTAGCTGTATAAGGTCCATTTACACTGCATATCAAGATACGGTGTGTCCTGAGGTTTCCTCAGCTCTGCACCTTGGTGCAAGCTGTGTCCATTAGATGTATGCAAGAGGGGAGTCTGATTTAGAACCTAGAATCAAAAAACAATGTAAATGTAGTCCATGTGCCTTGGGTAAAGGGTAGCACTCCCTTTATTTTCTTTTTTCCATTCCAGCTACAGGCATGGTGTTTTGTTTTAATGTTGTATCACAGGAAAAGTAATAAACCAAGCATACTTAACTTGACATTATACAGGGTACCCAGAAAATGGTCTGTCCAATCTGACAGTCCAGTGGTCAAATTACCATTATGGTAGCTGCTGATTAAAAAAGTATTTCTTTTTCCTTTTTTTTTTTTTAATTTATTTATACCTCACTTACGCCTATGATGTTCCAAGGAATAGTTTGACATTATACAGAGAAAGATGCCATCTGGATGACCTCCAGCCTGTTACAAATAGCATGAATACCTTCTGGAGGTTCAGTGACTGAGTTCAATAAACATCCAAATGTCCACTAAACCTTTTAAAACTTTCTCTGGAACTTCCTGAGAATTTCCTTTTCTCTGTGCTTTGTCCCCTTTAGTTTTTATTCTATTTTTGTAACACATTGTTCTTGATGTGCTTTTTAACCTTAAATATTGGAGGAATATCTACTCCTGCCTCTGTGCCTTTCTTCCAAATGGTCTCTTGCCTATTTCATTTCAAGTGTTTCTCCTCTACTGCTCTTTCCCACGTTCTTTTACTTTTATTGAGTTATAACATTAAAGTGTGGCCAGACTCTGAATTTTATCCTTCTTTTAGCCAATAGACTAAGCATCAGGAAAAGTTTTGCTTCACAAGTCTGTAGGTAGCACTTGTATGTAATGGTTCAAATGAAGTCTATCCAAAATACAATTTATTTGCCAAAATAAAAAGTACCTTGAGAAATAGATTTAAATTAATAGACCTGTACTGCTTCACCTAATCTTGTTTCTTACCCTCAAACCCATGGTATCCTCAGAATCATGTTATGTTTGAGTGCTGTAACTATTACTCTAAACAGCTTACAGAAATTGAAAATTTCCTTTCCCCCTAGACTGAGTGCTTGGGGCTTTTTAACAGGTAAATATTTTGTCTTGTCGGAAGATCCATGCTGCTAAGACTAGGGCAAAAGAATCCCTGTTTTTTTGTAACTGTAAACTTTGGGTTTATATTTGAGGGAATGTTCCTTATCTGTGTTACTGTTTTATTATTCCCGCCTGGTTTCTGTAACAATACAGTCTAATCTGACTGACTTGCATTCATGCACAGGTTCTCTGAGGATCTTGCAGCACTGGTAAATATTGATGTAAATATTACCTCTTTCCCCACAGCACCTTCATGTAATGGAGCTGGTTTTGGATAGGTAGCTGTGCTCAGCTTTTCCAGTGGGATTAAAAACTCTTTTTTTTTAGTCCGAAATGAAGAATGTCTGCAGCCATCTTATAAGGTGTGTTTACATCCTGACTTCAAGTCAGCCTTTGGCTGCATGCAATATACAGGCTTTCTTTTCCAGATAACAATCTCCTTCATTCCTGATGAAAAAGAACTGTAGAATTGTAAACTATGATTTATAGCAGTTTCAACCATCTCTTTCTAAACTGTTGCAATGCAAGTTACAACACTTTCAAAGAACTGAGAAAATGAGGTTTCTTTTTTCTTACTTTCTTAGGTTCATGCTTTTCCAGAAAAAGAGTTTTGAGAGGAAATAGATGGTCTCAAGTTTTATTTTTCCTTATGTTACAGTATAAATGCAATCAGATTTTAGATGATCAGTAAATAGAATTTAGAATTCTTTATAACTCTTGCTCAAGCAGAAGGCAATTATATCTTTTTTTGACAGCTGTAGTAAAACGGGGTTGAGAAGCAATCATGCCTAGTGTCCAGCAGCAAATCCAGGACGTGAATCTGTGTGTGGGCCTCTGAGTCTCCCCTCAACAACCGACACATGACAAGACAGACACAGTACAGCGTACATGTTTGGAGGTTAACACTGTTTAAACCCCTCTAAACTGATATGTCAGAAAAACACAATTCTTATCCAGTCTTTCAGCCTATAAATAAACTTTTTTTTTATTCTCTGGAAAGTCTGAATTCTATTTTGATTAGATAGGCTTCTTTTCCCCCTTGCCATAATAATTAATTCTTCTATGAGGCGCAAAGCGAATTCAAGACGTGTGTCTCTACCTTTTGAAATATACAGGTCCTGTATTGTCATCCATTCAAAACAGTGTCATCTGCTTACCATGCCCTTATTTTAATAAAAACGGATCAGGTATTTACAGTAGAGAAGCGACATGACCTTGAAAAATGACTGTGTTTCTGCTGAAAAGACAAATATTCCCCTATCACTCACTGACCAATTCATTCACACACAGTCACAGACTGTATTAAAAACTAGTAGCAGAGTTTAATGTATTCACCCTCTACCTTTTAATAAATGTGTTGGAGGTAGGATTTTTAGTTTCTGCTTAGCTAAATGAGGTTTGTCTGGAAAAAACACAGAAGTGGTTTAATCTCATTTATCTTCAGCCATCCATCTAAAGTTCGACGCTTAATCTGTACGGTTTTGTCTAGGTTTTGTGTACAGCTAAAAGCTAAACCTCAGAACCTTCAGATAGTTATTTTTCTCAGATAAAATGTGTCTCAGGTGCAATAGATTGCTTTCTCGACATACAGATTTTTCTTGGGGGGTGGGAAGGTTCTTTTTTACAGAGGGAGTCTATATGTCCAACTTAAACCAGACATACAACTTTTAGTTTACTGAAATTAGATGATGTTAATCTCGGGCACATGTCTTGAATTAATTTTGGTATGTAAACTAGACAGAGTTTCTGCATGTGTTAAAACCACAGGATTCCTGTATTCTTCAAATTCATCTCTTCACTTTTAACCACACTCTTATGTAAATATATAGCAAATCCAAATTTATTCCTAATCACAGTGAGTACAAATCTGGGCCTTTGTATGTCTCTTGCTATTTCTAAGACTGATCAGAATAAGGATGTACGTTCCTTGTGGGATCTCTCCAGTTATTTTTAATGCTCTGCCTGGAGGAATGGAGTTCTCTGTGCTGCTACAAAGCAGCAGCATTTGGGTAGGGGTCATCTTACATGGCCTATTCAGAAGTACAAAATTCTTCTAGTGTCTCAACATGACAGAAGATGCTCGATATAATATTAAGACATTTGCTGTCAGATTTAGAATAGAGGGCTTGATATCACTACCTAAATGGAATGCCATCTGAAATATTTTAAAATATCTGTATATCAGATTTGTCGCAGAACCTATGGGGATCTGAGCTTTTCTTGGCTGACAGTTGCAAATACTCTGCAACATTTGAAGTTCAGCTTATGGACCATGTTTAGGCAGCAAAACTGACCCAAGAAGTAAAGTGTGATTTAATTTATCCATTGCAAACTGCAACAAATTCACCCCTCAGCATTATTAACTCAACTCTTTGGGAAGAACAAGGCAGCAGTCAACCAATAAAGGGAAGAAATGTCTAAAAGTTTAATTAATGATATTGACAATAAACTGCTGGTCATGGTACCATTGTGCTTCGTACATATTGTGGCACTCAGATACCACGCTACAACCCCATCCATACCAGCGTTCCACCTGTGCTGCTCAGCAGTATCAACTTCTGTCAGTACCATTCTAGTTGGCAGGTTTTAAGTGGTTTCTAACATGGTTTGTAGTGGGGTACTTTGCTGGTAAGTATGTAAAATATGTGAAAATATATCACACTTGTGCAACAAATAATTCATGGAGTGAAACTGTACTGATTGGAAAAAGCACAGTAGGATTTCTTTTTGGCAATACTATACACTGAGAGCATTCAGCCCAGCTATTAGTCAACATAGCTGTGTAACAAATGGGAATGATGTTTCAGAGACTTTCTTCTACCCAAAAGAGCTAGACATCAATGTTTTTAACCTCTTACCTGCAATATGTACATATAATGGTAAAGAAAAAAAATAAATGCATGCATGGCTATGAAATAAGAGCATGGCTTTGAATGAGTCTTTTTCTAACCTCATTAACTTTTTCATTTGGAGATTTGCCTTTTTACTTTTTGTTTTTTCCCAAGTGATTAATTTTTTGCTTTATACCACCTGTGTTAATTTAAAAATATCAGAACTAGTTTTGTGCAATGTAAACATATTTCTGTGTAGGAAAAAAAACTTTCTGAAAGGATACAAAATTTAGAAGAAAGGCAGAAGTGAGGAAAAGGTGCAGGAGGACAATTTAAACAAAGTTAGACAATTAGGTAACCCATTCTATTCCCCCCTTATCCTCTGCATTCCCTCAGACAGGCTGCACAGTACTTCAAGCTGTACTTTGCCTAACATGCATTTTGTGTAATGTGCCAAAGTAATGTGAGGCAATCAGCCCAAGAACAGTTAAAAGGTTATCGTTATACATATGAACATTTTGTACCATACTGGCTGCTTTGATTTGGCATAAGCTGGAGATTCAGGAACATGACTGGTTATCCCTGCATCATGGTTTGGTGCAAGACACACTCAACCTCTCAATAGTTTCCTTTACTTTTAAAGACTTCAAAATTCTATCAACACTTTCTTCTTACCTCTTAAACTTCTAGGTGCTTAAAACATGCTTAAAACTGCTTAAAGATGTTTAAAACTTCTTTCATGGCAGAGATTTTAATTTGTTCCAAATACCAGCATGAGAGACAGTAAGGGGGCTGTGGTAGCAGTTCTTTTTCATTTGCTAGGAGAAATGTCAAAGTTTTTACATTGACTGAAACACCAAGAAAAAAGCTGACGTGGAAACTGCTAGTGTGATCAGTAGGAATCACTAAAATGTACAAGTGCAAGTATTAAATTTAAGGGACAAGATTTTATACAATGAACTTATAACAGGCAATGTCCCATCACAGTCAGTGATAATTGCTTAATTTTTAACAAAGTTGTGGGTTGAATCCAGACTACAAGTTCCTTACAATTTTTTTATTCTACAGAGAGTGAATCAACAGTAAGGAAACCTGGAAAAGGATTCTACTTTTCTCGATTTTCATAATTTTCGCCTTTTTAGTTTTAGTAAAGATGGGAAAAATCCATATGATTCTTAGGTATCCAAATCAGGGTTTACAACTTGATTACACAGGCAATGAATTCAGTCAGAAAGGTTTATATTCACCTAATGTTCTGGGCAAATAATGTCTTTAATAAACTAAATTTGAAAAGACACAACTTTTCCTTGCTGTATCTTTTATAGCAACCTGACCCGGGCACTAGCTAAATGCCAGAAAAACTGAGGCAGTAATGAAATCTGGCTGCTAGCCACTGACTCAGCTCACTGCAATGCTAAATCCTATGTAGAAGTTTATGGAGGAGTTACAGAATTACTTTCAGCTTGGCAAAAACAGTATAAACAGACCTATGGGCTGAGACTGCAAGTGCACAAGAGAACTGTAAACAACTGGACTTCAAGAATCCCAGCTGAATAACATATCATGTTCTACTACAGTTACAATGCTAGATCTCATGAATGCAACCTTCACAAAGCAGAAAAGACACAGAGAAGGTTGCATGGTTCACATTTCTTTGGGTATCAAACAAACAGTAGGAAAAAGAAAAATCTGCTAGCTTGAAAATAAAATAACTCTTTTTGCCTCTTGCGCACAAAAAGGACAAAAAAAGTCTATAGATATTTGAAAAATTTAAACTAGTAAGTAAAATATTCTTTTACGTAAATAAAATTCAAGCTCAGTTCTTGGGATTATGTCTTTGCTATCTGACCCTAGGGGCCAAAAGAGTTAAATGCTTTTTCAAGAATTCAAGGCAACAAAGGGCAGCTAGTGGCATGGGTTTGCTTTCTGTTGATGACTGTGATTATCTCAGAGCATCAACGCAGACAACTTTACAGTAATAAATAGAACAGTGGGAAGTTTAGTGAGGTTAACATCAATATGATGTATCACCACTTGATAACACACCCTTGAAATCATTTCTCAGGCTGTACGGGGAAGTGTCAGCTTTTCTTCTGTTTTGCCTGAACATTAGGAAACATGTCTGTGAACCATCTTGCACCTTAGGATCGTATAATGAATCAGCAGGTATAGAAGTAATGATGAATAAAGTCCTTATGGTTTGGTAAAATATCGTCTCTACTGTTTTCCAGTATCTAACTGTAAGTGCTACAGCTGCGAATGTTTCTGCTGGAACTACTGAGATTGAAAACCATTTAATGTGACCTGCCTGCAGATTTAACCATTTAACAGTGCTTGCCTGCAGATAGAGACAGCAGATGGGAGAAACCACTCAGGTGTGCTGATGCAGGCAGCACCAATATGCATTCTTCAAAAGAAAATATATGTGTGCTCATACATGTGTGTGCTCATACATGTATGTGCTTATGTATAGATATTTCTGCAACTTTTTTTTTTTTTTGGAAAGCCTTCAGATGGAGGCCTTAGTACTACATCTTATTTGTAATATGATTAGCGTATTCAGATTTGTGGCAGAAAATAGTGATGCGGCTAAGAAAGAATTAATCCTGTAGGCTTCTAAAAGAGTGAGTCATATAGTATGAACTCCAGCTTGCTGGAGTTTTTTTGTCCTTTAGGTGGTACTAATATAATTTTAGTCATATATTCGTCAAAATGGATTAAAAATCTGTGAGAGTTTTACTTGGTCATTAACATTAGAAGCAACCCATATAATTCATGTAGTCTAGAATCATAGAATGGTTTGGGTTGGAAATGACTTTTAAAGGACATCTAGTCCAGCCCCTTGCAATGAGCAGGGACATCTTCAACCAGGTCAAGTTCCTCCAGCCATGTCCAACCTGACATTGAATGTTTCCCAGAATGAGGCATCTACAACCTCTTTGGGCAACCTTTCTGGCCAAAACCAGACACAGTGATCTATCTGTGCTTTGATGGTCTCACAGCTTTTGAGTAGAGGATAATCCCATCCTTCAATGCTTTGCTCTTGCTGATGCAACCTAGGAGGCTGCTGTCCTTCTTTCTGTAGGGCACTGTGGACTGGTGTTCAGCTTGCTGTCCACCAGAAACCGAGGTCTTTTCCACAGAGCTGTTCTCCAGCCCTCACTAGTTAGATGGTATCATTCATAAAGAATTTGCATTTTCTTCTGAAGTGATCATGTTTAAATTAAAAAATAACTTATGACTTGTCATAGGAAAATTGTTAAAGACAATCGGGGGATATTATAAATGACACTACCTTACGCAGCAAATATTTAACCCTACAAATTGAACAACACAAAAAAATGACTCATGAGTTTTTGATGACTTATTTATAATTTCTGCAGGCCTTACTGGCAACTGTGTTTAATAATTGGAAAATTTGCAATCTGCTGTATGGTCAATTGGTAAAATATTGCACATAATAGTAAATACATTGCTGAGCAAAATGCAAAAACCATAGAGGAAATACCAATGATGATTGTTCTGCTATTAATTTGTAAACTATCTTTGTTAAATAAAGGACCCTGATAGTGCATACTGGACTAAATTCTGCTTTTGCAATAAGAAGAAGGTAATTCTGATTTTGCATTACTAGGAAGCCACACAAACACTTGAGGAACATTTTTGAAGTGAGGGTACAATTTAAGGGCATGAGGATATTCAGCAGTCAGTAGACCTGGTGTTGCTCAATACCTTAGATGTTAACACATTTCTGCTTCATTGTAGTCCCACTGACTGACTGTACCCCTTTAAGAAATGCAGTGCAATTAATTTTGTAAAAAAGAGTGAGTGATAGATGCGTTTAGCATATGCATCCTCACATCATTTTTTTAAGCTTTTAACCATGAAAAGTTCCACTTTCCCACTTACCAAAAGCAGCGTGAGTTCTATCTCAATAGACAAAATAAATATTTTTTCCATCTGAAAATGTTAGGATAGTTAGGATTAATATGAAATGTTGTACTACCATGCTGTTATGAGTTTTTAAACTAACTCTTGATAGATTTCTATGTCTTTTTAATCTACTATAAAATAAGAGGACTCATGAAAACAGACGATTTCTTGCTGAAATTGCTTTGCTGGACTGTCTAGTAACTGTTATAGGGTTATGGAGGATCTTAGGAAAGTTTCCCAGTCTCTTTTCCAATTGTTGGCACCAAACTAGATCCCAGAAATTGAATGAAAAATCTTAGAGTTCTCTGATTCATAATCAAGAGAGGAAGAATATTTGGAAAATGGAGATGGTTGTCCTCCTCTACAGAGAGTACTTAAACAGGGATTTTCCAGGAACATTTACATGTGTTTTTAAGAAGATGGAAAATACCTTTGTCCCAGTTTTTCCATATCACTAAATTATTCTTTCCTCATCCAGAACTACAAAAGTGCTAGAACTCCAAATAAGGTAAAAACTCTGCTACTGAGTTTGGCAAGTTCATATGTTTTTCTGTGTCTTAATTCTCTAAAACAACTGCCTTTGTTTTTACTAAACTTTGTATAAGAGGTAAAACCTGAGACAAAGTTTTGGCAAGGAACTTTTAAGCCTTGGTGATTTAGTGAAGTTTTAAAAAGTGGAAAACTGACACGTAGTAAAAAGTGTTTGGTAAAATGAATGTAATCCATCAGAATCTTTTGTTCTGCCTGTTGTAACATAAATGGACACTACTGAAATGCCTTGGGTTTTTTTCTTCAAGTTTATGTTCTAAATCAAAGAGAAAAATAAATATCTCATACATAATTAAAAGCTCTTCCTTATAATCTACGTATGTAAGATACAGCTGCATATAAATCTTGGAAAAAATCAGAGATGTCTCATGATGTAAGAAAAGATAAAGCAAAAAAAAAAGGTATTTGGGGATTCTAGTAAGGTTGGAGTGCGTTAAAAGGAAATTCTTCACATTCAAACTCACTTTGCCGGTTGAGTGTCAGAAGCTGACAAAGCTGATTGCAAGTGCCTGTTTGGACACATCAGAAGTCTCCTGAGAGAAATTGTTTTCATAGGCTTTTGCTTAATATAAAGCACTATTTTCAAGATTCATTTATTTCACATTTTTTTTTGCCTTTTCTGAGTAGCACAAATCTTTCAGAAATAGGGCAATTTTAAATCTTATTCTACTTGGGGCCCAAATCAGGGAGCCATGAAACCTAGCTCTATTATACTTGTACACACAAGTATTCTTATGTCCATTTTTCTGAAGAATGTATTTCTGTCTTTATTATATATATGTAAAATTATCTTAAAAAAATCTTCAGCATGAAAATGATAATATTTGCTTTGATTAGGAAGCACTTAACATTGTGCTTGCTATTGCATGCAATTTTATTTGCATGTTTAAAACCAGTTTTGGAGTAGTTCTTTAGGAAGCAACAGGTTTGGTTTTTGTTGTGTTTTGTTTCTCACATGCAGTATTGTAGGATTTGAACAAATAATTATTAAGGTCAGAGTACTGGAGTGGAATTTTTTTTTTACTCACTCTCTCAAAGCTATGGCAGAGATCTGATTTCAGACTGCTGAAAATTTCAATTTGCACTTGACTGAAATATAAAGAAGAAAACCAGCAAAAGCTAACCTGGTTAGACTCACATTTATTTTAAATTCTTCTTCACATCTATATTTCTACGTTTCTATGAAAGTAGAAACAGATGCAAAGGCATTCCATATTATCAATCAATCATGGCATAAATTGCCTGAAATTAATTGTTAAAACTTTAACAGACGTAAATAACTTCCTCCCCTCCCCCCCCTTTTCTTTCTTTTTGGTTTTCTTAAGTGCCAAGGGACTGAATAAATTGAAAAGAAAAAAATGTTAAAGGGTGCAGGGCTGTTAAGGAAGACTACACATTTAGCAATGAGATCTTAACCTTTTACTTTGTTCTGACAAATAATCCACCTTACTGGTTTACCTGTATGATCATTTGAAGTCACATTACGGTTCAGCTAACATTGTATTTTTAAGGAAATTAAACTAATTAGTTAATTTGTTATAGAAGTTGATGGGTACATTACACGTGTGATCAGGGACTGCACAAAGACTGCCTGAGTAATACAATTACATCTTGTATTAACTACTAGGACCTGCAAAAGTCCTTCTCGGTTATGCCACAGAGTTCCTTTGTATTGCTGAAGAGTTATGTCAAACCTTTTCTTCTGAATGTGTTTTCTGCAAAACCATTGGTAAATGGCATTTGAACACATATAACACTGTGTAGGCTGCATATTACTAAACACCAGGACTTCTCAAGAATTGATGTATACTGAGCTTCCAGTTCTACAGAAAATATTGTGCTAACTAAAATTAAGTATTCCTTGCACTAGATATATAATGAAGAGATGAATTATGAATGCATAGACAACGTTATTTATAGCATTACTCAAATCTGGAAAGCTTGACTTTGCAATTGTAGTGTCATTTTTTTAGCATCAGTTTTACAGGTTTTATAAGCAGATAGACATGTATGTAAGATTTTTGTATCCTTTTACTTATGTTGCAAATGTCACCTATTACTATAGAAAAAAGATGGAGAGTGTTGTAGTAGTCTAAATAAGAAGACAGAATATTTTTGGGGTTGAACACATAAAAACAATGGAAACAGGTTGGTCAGGTGTGGTATTCCTTCAGGAAAATCTGATGAATATATATTCTTGCTGTTGTGATTATTAGGCAGAAAGTGCTCAGAGTAGTTTTTCTAGGTCTAAATTCGTAAGGAATTCTAGAGAAGGAATCTGGCCCCTCTTTGAAGTAGGAGTTTTATCATTTGCTTCAGTTTGTAATAATTTAACCTTAATTACTTTAAATAGAAGGAATCGATTATTCTTGATTAGTTGCTTTGCAAATAAAGCAAATAAGTGTTGACTGTGTTTTGGAGCAGTTGGGAAAAACAGATGCTTATACCAAATAATGAATATCAAAGAGCTCTACATAATTACAGCACAACTTTCTAGCAGTACATTGTGAATTTACTATGAAGACATTACACTTCCAATGCAAGTGCTGTGTATTAATCAGTTAATGCAGGATTTTGAAGAGCTACTTAAGTGCTGATCATTAGTAATAATTTACACTATATAATGTTTTACTATATGCCAGACATAAGCATGGTTGCATAGTTGTGTCAAAAACTTGCCAAAACTGTAATTGCAGTAAAAAAGATTAACTGGCCAGGCACCCAATAGATATTAAAGACCTTGCTTAGTATTTCACACTTGCAAGAATGAAGACTTATCCAGAGCTGGCAAAAAAGGCAAACATATTTCCATGTGTTTCCTAGTAAAATTCAAGTTTGGGTAAAACTCAAAGATTTAGAATATTTTTCAAAATGTGTTAAAAATAATGATACTGGAAACTTTCAGATACCTTCTTCCATCAGGTCAGTGCAAGAGGAATGACTATTGATTTAAAAAAGGTCAGTGTAAGACCCTGAGAGATCACAGAGGTCAAGAACATGGTGAAATTTTGAAAAGATTATTTATATGTTTCACAACTATAAGCATATACATTTTAAAAAATAAAGTATGAAGTATGAAGGAGCATAATCCTCGAACTATAAATACACACATTTTTAGAACAAAATATGAGTTATAAATCTTTATACAGTATAAACTTCCAATAGCTATTGATATTTTTTTCTGGCTTCCCTTTCATTTCTTGTCAATGATTTTTTTTTCAGTTCTCCATCAGATGATAATAGACACTGCTGGAGTCACAATACTGAACTGATACCGATACAATTTGATCTCGTATACCTTATCCAGCAAAGCATTCCTGCCAATATACTAGAAGAGTAGATAGGAATACTTTCATGTTTAATTTTGTCAGAACAAGCAGAAGCCTCTGATTTAGGCATGGGATGCTCACTCACTCATTTACCATGGTTATTTAACCTAATCATGATGTTCTTTTCATGTTTTTCTGTTTGCTTAATTGAGGTCATTATCTGTCAGTATAACTTACATAAAAATATGATGACATTGATAATGTTGACAATATTGCAAATAGCAGCATTAAATACTGGAGGAAGATGTGGAGTGGAAATGGCATATATAATGCACTTAGTGCAGATATACTGCACAAGGCTATCTATCTGCTTCAATAATGACAAAGGGCATGGAAACCCACAAAAATATTATGTGTTTTGAATGAATCACAATAGAATAATTAAATCTTCATGGAATGTCTTATAGAACTGTTAACACATTGCCCTTTGAATGATACACAATTTAATGCTGGTGGCTGGCATATACAGAGTGTTTTTAAAATACCCATTGTCCTACACTTCTCCCAATTCCTTTAAGCCTGAAATATTGAACCATTATGAAAAAAGGAACTGAGCAATGAACGAAAGAAGGAATTTCACTTGTCAGGTCTCCAACAACTATAAATGCTTCGTTGTTACTGAGAGCATTTAAATTACTGAAAAATCAGTGACATGACCAAAAAAGTAATTAAATAAAATATACAATGCAAATATTTATCTGGAACTTTTTTTGCTGGTTTTTATCAATTAGAAACTTTTCTTTTACTGGTTTAGAATGAGATATCCTTAAGTTATCCCCTAGACTAGGGCAAGGTTTAAAATGCACATGCAAGCAGATATTAATAAACTGCTTTAGAATCATAGAATCATAGAATAGTTTGGGTTGGAAACAGCCTTAAGATCATCTAGTTCCAGCCCCCCTGCCACGGGCAGGGACACCTCACACTAAACCATGTCACCAAAGGCTCTGTCCAAACTGGCCTTGAACACCACTAGGGATGGAACATTCACAACTTCCTTGGGCAGCCCATTCCAGTGCCTCACCACCCTTACAGTAAAGAACTTCCTCCTTATATCCAATCTAAACTT
>JANHGB010047007.1:5273-18491 GCA_026283785.1 Coracopsis vasa
TGGTCACTGATGGCGGCGGTGATTTTCACCTTGTTGCCGAGCAAACTGGATTATCCGCTGGTGCTGGGGGTGTTGTTGATCAGTGCGATTGCCGGGGTCATCACGCATATTCCGGCGGGGCTTGGCGTGCTGGAAGCGGTGTTCGTGGCGTTGCTGCAACACGAGGCTTCACGCGGCAGCCTGGTGGCGGGATTGCTGGCGTATCGGGCGATTTATTTTCTGTTGCCGTTGTTGATTACGGTGGTGATGTATCTGGTGGTTGAAGCGAAGGCGAAAGCGCTGCGAATAGAGAAAAAACCTTCCTGATTAACACCCAAGAGGAAATGAAATTAGAGACACTAATCCAGATAACCAAATCGAGCAGTTCTAACGCGGGATGGCAGTTAGCTACAGCAGCAAAGGGCTGTCAATCAGCAAAACTCCACCCTGCACCACAGTATTTAAAACCAAAATAGTTTCAAGGCCACAAGTTAGCCATGCATTTACGCGCCTGAGTAATCTCAATTAAAACCAATGCAACTGTTCATGTGTTTGAACTTGAGCAACACGTTTGAATCCTTTGCCAGGCTGGCATCCAAGTTCATCCTGGTTTTCCACCTTGAAAGCGGGGCCTGGCGGCAAAGCCTGTGGAAACCTGTGTGGTTCATCAAAGGATGACGTTCCCACTGCCTAGCGTGCTGCTGCAAAGCTCAACCTTGCCTTAAACTTCAAAAGCCATGGGGATGTTTGTATGCTCTTAAACTGCTCTTCATCAGTGGAAACAACTCTGCCCAGACCTTGCAGGGTGTAGATGGGATGCTGATAGGATTTACCAATTGCTTTCACACCGAGCACCGGTAACCAAAAAGCTGTAGTTTCCAGGAATTTTCACTCCAACCGAAAACTTGTGTCTGCTTTGATAGGTACCTTGAAGCAAAGGGACAATTATCTAGTCACAACATTCAATCCCATTTGCATAAGCTCATCTAAATTGTTCAACTGATTCAAATACTTTTGTGATTAGAAATATACTCCACAAATAAACTGACTGCATGTTCCTGACACTCACAACTAATGTGTCGCAAGAGAGGGAAAGATAAAGCAGCACTGGAAAAAGGATTCCTTCCTTGCCATTACGTACACCCAACCTATGAAACCACAATATTTCGTGTCTGTTACTGAAACGAAAGTCACATCAAAGGTGCTTTAAGGCTTGGGGATATGGTGCAGCAAAAGTGAAATAATATTTAGTAGGTGGAAAGTTGAGCGAGATGCCTGGAACAGTACCTAATTGCCACATAAGAGTACGGTCTTGTGTTATTTATGGCCTGATGGCAAATCCACATTACTGCGATCTAAACCCAGTACTGCAAGAGAGTCTCTTTGTGTCCTCAGGCAAATTCCTTATAACGCTTTCACACTTGTTGGGAGGTGTTTAATCTGCAGAGACACTGAGCACCAGTTAGCAATGGTTTTCCAAAGCGGTGGCTGACTTTAGTTAATCCATTTTGGACCTGTGAAAAAGGCTTGGTTTCTAGACACAGCACAGCACTCACGTTTCATAGTTTCTTTTGGTGTATCAGCTATCATTTGAAAGGCAAAAAAGCCCAAAACTTTGTGCTTTTAGGTAATGTTTCTTCTCCTAAGCCAGCAGCTAGGCAGGCTGCTCTGCAGCAGCTCTTGCTGCATTGCTCACTTGAGCTTCCTGTTAGATCTGACAAGGTTTTCCACTGACCTTTAGATGTCAGAAAGGATAATAAACAGACCTTTGTGACTGTGTTCTCCCCACTGCTCCCCATTCACATAGAAATAAGACAGGGTGGCTGGAGTTGCATGCTCTGGCATACATTGCCCCCATCCCTTCCCATATCCGCATAACCCCACTGGCCATCACGAAGGACTAAAATGGTGTCTCTGCCACCCTTCTCCCTTAGAAAGAGCTGCTGACAGCAAGTATGTAAAATCCTTAAGCTGTCATCCAGGGAAACCCTAAGACAGCTCAGCAATCTCCTACTGTTATGGTTGAAAAGGGGAATTTTATCTCCATTTGTCATGCAGGCTGGTGGCGGCGAATGGAAGAAGGAAAGATCTTTAAGGCATGGCAGTCCTGTTCCTGTGCTAAGGGATCTCTCAGCCTAACAGATCCCAGTACTTCCAAATGTAGTTTTGCCAATCTGGCCTCAGGCTCTCACAACCTGCGTTATCCTAAAAGACCTATTGATTTCGTCTTACCTGTCATCATGTTTTAGCTGGGCAACCTTGGCTCTACCCTTTCAAAGTTCACTTTGCAGCAGATGGGCCTATCTAAGCACGAAGTGCAAGCAAAGAAACCAGCAGCTGGTCGCAGGAGTTTCCTAGGAGAACATGAAAAGGATCACAGCAGGCTGCCCAGCGCCCTTGGTTAGGCTGACTCACACAAGAAGCCTGGCGAGACACGTTCCTTGGACACTTGAGTCATTAAGACACAGCCTAGGCTAAAATCACAGGGGAATGCACTAACAGATGTTCCTCTCCGTGCAAGGCACCTTCAGAGGAGTTAAATGCTGGATATAAATGATGGCTGGCAAATATTGGTAGGCATATGGGAATCAAACAAAACCCCAGTCCTAACATGACATTCTCCCCCTTAGAATTCCCATGGGCTTATAGTCCTTTGATCCTGATGAGGACCAGCAGTTTTGGGGGAGGAAGCAGAGGAAGTTGGAAAAGATACATTGACCCCCCAAGTCAGGGTCTTTATAGGAAGTCAAATCCTCCCTCAGTGACGGCATCTAATGAGCTGCTCTGGGAAGCTGGAGGATGAAATGGAGAATTCTTACAAAGCATGACCTTCCCATTTGCAAGTAGAAAGTTTTACGTTAGGGAGAAAAGAGGAAGTACCATGGGTGAGTGGGTCATTTCCCCCCAAAACCTGCACTATTTTTATCAAATCAAAGTGAGACTTAAAATACCCTCATACAGATGGTTTCAGGTTGGTGTAAGGGGTTCCAGTTGTGCAACTCGCCCCACACAGGAGACCTCTTGCACACAGAGAGGGTTCAACAGGATGGATGATGGATGCTCCTGGAGCAATGAACCTGTAATCGCTGTAATACTGGAAGGAAATAGCATCAGGTGTTCTGCACCATCACAGCACAATCTCTCTGAGTGCATGATTCAGGTCTCTGTAGACCCACCCTGACTCATCCTTTCCCCAGCCTGCTGCGCTTGGCTGACGTGTTTCAGACCCAAATAATCAGGGTAGCAGGGGAGCCTCCTGCATCCCCACTGCCCAGGAAACCTTATTACATGCACCAGCTCTGGAAAGCACTGTGAGGCCTTGGTGCTCCCCTGGCACACAGCAGCAGGGCAGCGGGTGCTGCAGCACAGACCTGGAGTCTTCACAAAAGACTCTGCTGCCCCACCATATAAATGCACTGTGAATAGGGGAAAAACACCTGAGGTTTGTATTTTCCCTCCCAGAGGCTTTGATACCGATTCTTATTTACACACAGGCTCTTTGCATTACCTGAATGGTGTGAAAAACCCCATTTCTCTAAAGGAAGCTTTCATAGCAGTGGAAATTGGGTTATTTCTGGGTATGATCCTCATCTGGTGTGTATTAGTACAGCTCCAACAAAGTAAATGGTGCTGGGCTGGTTTACACCACCAGAAGGCTTTGCCCATTAGAACATGAATGCATTTATGATACAGCTACGCTATGGGAGGGAGTTGAAGAGACTGTAAAGGGAATATAAACATGTATTGTAAGGTGCAGCTGTAAGTTAGGTTTGCTCCAAGGCTTGTTTCCGTTGCCCACAGACTAGTGTGAATATGAACCAGATCCAATTCTTGTTTAGTTTGAGATTTCTTTGAACTGACTGCAATTTATCCATGGCTGATATATTGTGATTTGACACTCGCTAGGACTTGGCAGCTCCTCTCAGGAAGAAATATTGATTGTGAAGAATAAATTCAATATAATAGTAGAACAAGGGAGCAGGACATCATTGACACCATTTACAGCCTGCAATTCTGGAGCGCCCTTTGTCTCGAGTGGATGGCAAATGTTAATTAAGGTGCCCTCTCTGGCATCGAGCAACTTGATGTATTGTCTCATTTGAAATGTTTCTGTCTGTAGAAGGGGAATGACACTTATTCCAAAGTAGCTGTTCACAGCAGTGCCGTTCTCATGCAGCTGTGAATTTCACCCATCAATCTAACTCGCTGTAACTATGGGTAACGACTGGGAGTACAGGATTTTGGAGGCAATGCTGAGATCACTGCCTGTCAGCAGGAGATGATACTGTCTGCTTCCTTATGTGGCCTCTCCCTATTCTCTTTCTGGCTCCTGTTTACATTGCTGGCTCCTAGAAAGGGATGATGTTTTCCTTTTCTGTTTGCACAGCCCCCCAGCACAACAGGATTGTGGTATTTAATAATCAGGCTTCTACTCACTGGTGCAAGGGGAAAATGGCACCAGCGTTTCATGGTAGCATAAACTCAGGGCTTGTAATTTGCATCACGAAACCTATTCAGTCGTTGTGAATAAAATGAGGACCAGCTTAGAAGGAAAACAGTATCATTTATCTATTTGAGGTATTTCCAATGCCATTTAATGCAGCCCCCTTCATGCTTGGTAGAACTGTATGGAACATCTTGATCTCAGTCATTCAAGAGAAGCACGTGCTCAGGGGCTTTGCTGAATCAGGCCATTAATGAGATTTGTGTCGTGTAGGAACTTGCTCTATTTCATTAGGTAGAAGAGAAAGAAAACAGTCATTTTTACAAATCAGGAGATGAGAAATCGCTCTGAAACACACCCGCCTCTACACCAGCAAGTATTGCACAGTCACCAGTCATGAGTTATTAATTCTGCACTATCATGAACTGCAGAGCCTAGCTAATACTACATGAAAGGGAAAAAAGTGGCACTTGCCTTGTATTAATAGCAGGGGGCTGATGGGTATGAGTGAAATACACTTACAACTTCTTTGGATGTCAGGCTATGGGAGGCCAAGGTATTTATCGGAGTTACTGATCCTAAGATATGTCTCTGCATTCATAGCACAGAAGACAGATATCCCAACATTTACACAGGGCTGCTGTTTGCTCAGCCACATGCATAACCTTTCTCTAGCATTTTCCTGCTAATCTCCTGCTGGCAAGGTATTGGTGCTGGCAATGAAAGCAGACTTCAGTCTCAAGGACCCGAATGTGGTGTCTGGGGAAAGCAAAGACATCAGACTCATCTCCTGTCACTCATTGCAGGTTCCGGTTTATAATTGCTTGCTTTCTGTCTGAATTCTACCTGCTGCATGGTGGGTGATAGAAACCACTCAGGACCTGACAATACCTGCCAGGGTACTGTCATATCTGTGCACGCAACTCTGCTCTCTGTGCCAATCTTTACTCTTTTGGGAAACCCTGTGAAAAAAGGGGAAGGCTGAGGCTTTCCAGGGAATGGAGGAGCAATGGCTCCTGCTGGCTAGCTGTGTGAGATCAGTATCTCTTGGCTCCATACCATGAGTTGTGGGTATTGAGGAGTACCTTAAAACTCATCTTTTGTGAGTCCTGGGACTTGTCAAAGCTTCCGGAGATCTTAAACACTACTTATGTTGGCTGTCAGCTGCTTTGTTGCGGTGACTTTAGCAATTCCCTCAACCCATCCTATTATTCCTTGCTGTTGTTTTTTCCCCCTCCACTTTATGCTGCATTCAGTCTTTGTGCACGACCTGGCAGCTCAGGATATGGTAGGGACAGAAAAATGCCAAGCAAAGCCAAGGCCTATTCTTTCCAGGTCTGTTTATATAGGGGGTGAGTAAGACACAGGCGCCGCGGTGCACCCCATTGTAATGCACAAAGCCTGCAGCGAGTCTTGGTGATGGAATCCAAAATGCTGTCAGCTGCTAAACTACAGCTCTTTTGATGACTCTGCTTGTTGAGGATAATTAGACTGGTGCAGTACAGACACACACACGGATGTCTCTATTCTTTTTGCAATGGCAGGGCACATGCTGGGAATCCACTATGAGCACCAGTTAAAACCTAGGGCAACGTTTTCGAGTGTGAGCAAGACTTGAGAGTCGATGATTTGATTTCAAAGGTGACTTAAAAACTCAGGTCTCATCCGGAGCCAGCAGAGTTAGATCTTCACATTTAAAAGTACCAAATTACTATTTTTTGGGGGTAAACTTTAGCTCATGATCTGTCAAAAACCACAATTCCCCCTTATTTGAGCAGAATTCTAGGAGTAAACTTCCAGAGGGCTTTATAAGGCAGAGTTCTGCAGAAACAGGCCAACGCGCTGCCTCTGTCACCAAGCCTCCAAGGGGAAATAATACTCAGCACTTTATGCAAACAAGGCTCCATTCAAATAGTCCATGCTGGCTATCTGGAATCATGAGTTTCTCCAGTTGAGTCTTTGTCCTGAGAATCTCACCAGTAAATTTAAACTGGCTCCTGACAGTAGTATCAGTATCAGAACTGGGAGAGAAAAAGGGACTGAAAAGGAAAAGATAACTCTGGTATTTCTATCACTGATATATAGCTTGAAAGGCAACTGAATGCTAAGGATCAAGTTACTAACTGGTTTTTGACACAAAAGGTACAAAGGCTCTGTCAGTGACATGTAGGGTCTGGGTTGTGCTTTCTGAAGCTCCTCTCCTTCCTAGTGTAAAGGGTAGGATCAAGTCCAGGACCTTTGCTCCAAGACACAAAACTCATCAGAGAGAAGCACAAGCAAATGTTTTCTTGTCACCATGTCGTTTTTAATACCAAACTGAACAAGTACTCAGGGGACCAGGAAACTTCCTGACATCTCTTCGAGTGTTTGCCAAAGCTAAAACACATCTCAGAAATCCAGGGACTGCTGTCTTCTGGCTGACTTCCACTGAATAAGGAACTCGCTGCATATGGTGATGTTACTCAGACATTTCAATCTGAGATCCCAATGAAGCATGGTGTGTGAAGCCAGTATAAATGTGTGTTGGTTTTTTTCTCTCCTCTGAGCTTGCCTTCTGGACAGCTAGCACTTATGCAGCAAGTACTGCAGTGACTTGCTGACCTTGGCTCTGCTGTGAGCAATCTTTGTATCAGGATTTTCTGTCCCTAAATCATTTTCTCAATATTTCTGGCAGAAGCATCTTCTTTGTCGATATTGGACCTGAATATCTGATTGTTCCACTTCTCCCAACTGTCAGATATGATTAGTGCCAGTTATGTATACAGATTCCAGAACTGCTGCGGAAGTATGGAGTGCTACTGCTGCCATTATAATTTTGAGTGTGATCTTATCATGAGAATGACTTCTTCAGCCTCTGATAAGACAAGGTCTCTCTCCATTTGAAAATGTTATACAATGGCATGGAAATGGATGTTCTGCTTAGACCAGATATCTAAGTCCTGTGATTAAGCTAATAGACTGAAACTATAGATTTAGGTGCAAGTGCCAGCCTAACTACAGATTTGACATAGATATTAAGCTTCTCTGTGCCTCATTTTCCAGACAATACAGTGGAAATAGAGAGCCCTCTATGTTTTATCACTTTAGATCTTCAGAGTAAGGAAGTGTCTCATAGAGATCTCCCCCACACCAAACATGTTGGAGCCGCTAGTACATAACAGTCTGAACACTGCAGTAACCATTCCTCTGTCCCACAGCAGAAATGTGCAATAAAGCCAATGGAAAAAAATGCATATGCAGAGCAGCCACGGGACTCAGTCCCTAATGTATGTTTGCTCCGGCCTTCCTCCAGTGCACCTTCCCCGCAGCTGCTAACTCAATTGCAGTATCCGTGTTCCACTGCTCAGTGCAGACCTGTTGGATCCCTTCCAGCACAGATGTACCAAATTGTTATGAGGCCTCAGTGCTGAACCTAGGAATTGCAGTACATGAACCAGACCAGTTAATTGCTCAGGCAGTTGCTTAAGTTACAATGTGGAATCTCACCCATTAAACCCCTGCATGGGGTAAGAGCTGTGTGTCTCAGAACTGAGAAAAGCTCAAACCAGCACATAGAAAGGGAAGGTCACAGTAGAGAAGGCAGGTCTTGTCCATGTAATGTGCACCTCTAGTGAGTTCTTCCACCTTCCCTATTTGTAGAGTGTAAACTGGTTACAAATGCTTCCCACAAAGTTCCTCATCAAAAATGTCCATTGACCTGATTGATGGCTGATGTGCAGTACTGGAAATGGAAGTATTTTGGCTAGATGGTTTCTCTTCTGCACTGCCCAGTGGCTCTATCCAAGGCCAAAATTCACTGTCCTGAATGATGAGCACAGATAGAGCTTTAGGGGAAGCTTTTGCCCAAGCTAAACACCTGGATTTTCTATTCAATAACTAAAGATTTCCTCCAATGCTGTTACCAAACTTGGAAATCCACTTTCAATGCAGCCTTCTAAACTGTTGCTTCTAGAAACATTTCCATCCATTGACTTCATCACTCAGGATGGGGTTTCCCTCCACACCCCAAGCCAGCACAAGTCTCTGTGAATCACGGAAACACTTCTAAAGCTTGAGCTCAAGTGGGACTTAGGGGATGCCTATGTTTTGGGCTGGTCCTTTGTAGTAGGGATGAATTTCAGCCAAGAGTATTTGCACAAAACTAATACCCTGCAGGCAAGGCCGTGAAGGAACAGAAACCACTTCAAAATCGAAAGATTATCTGCAGCACTTTTTTTCCATGCAGTATTTTCCCAAATCCAGCTCAAACCCTAGAGGGATGAGAGACTTCGCAGCCTTTCTGTGCTATGTTGCTAAGTCTGTTACTAGGCAAAACATGTTTAAGCAGCCTAGAAAACGTTTTCAAAACACAAGAGAAGATTTTACTGTTTGTAAACTGGATCTGAGCTTCTTTTCTTTGACGATAATGAACCTCTTAATACTCCTCAATTCTCCCAGTCACTGAGAAAGCAAATCAAAATCAGACCAGCTTGGCTCTATTTGGGTCCAGGGGAAATGCGGTCCAGCTTTGTGAATGAATTAACTCCTCTTCATGCCCATGAACACAGAGTTAAACCCAGGTGGTCTTTCGTAGGTGGGAGGAAGGAGGAAATGTGTAGCATGGGTGAAGTTGATTCATGCTAAACCGTACAGTATTCTTGTCTATCCCACTTTTATGGCAGGGAAGTGTTTTCAATTATGTCTAGCATCAGCAGATCCACTACACACTGAACCAACATTATGGACCTCTATGTAGAAGATGGTCCCCCCTTTTCAGGCTGAGATGATGGGAAAGAACATCAGTTTAGTTTTAGAAAGCTTTGCTACCTGTGCCAAGTGCAGTGCTCATCTCTTGGGCTTATCACACAGAGCATGGCAACCAAAAATGCATGATGCCTCTAATTTAAGTGCTCTGTTTTATGGACAGTGATTTACCCGGTTTGAGTAACGACAGGGACCAGAGAATTATCTTCATTTTTCTAGGCCTGGATCTCTTCTGAAACAGCACCTCAGGGCTGTGGCTTGAATTCAGAGTTGCATGCAGAAACTCAAGTAACATTTGAAATTGTATATATTTATCTATTCATGCACATATGCGCACCCAGAATTGAAACAAAATAAAGCAGGATTTTTTTCTCATCCTAGAATTTTATCTGGTTTGGGATTTGTTTTGGAGGAGTTTAAATCCTGACATGAAACTTTAAAACCTGTGCATCACTGAACTTGCTGATTCTGGAGCCACATTGATTTCTGCACACTGCAGGCTACAGGTTTTCTACTGCTTAACCCTTTACTAGTTCCAATAACTTCATTTTGCTCAAAGGCCTTCTTCCATCCTGAAACAAACTGCAGCCCATCACTAAATCTCCCTGTGCTTAGCATTTTATAGCGATACACATTACACATAGATTCTTTTAATTGCTTGTACATGCATAACAGTTTTAAGTGATTTCAATTGAAACCCTGTGGTTTCAATGGCCTGTAAACTACATTGTGCTTCCCTTTCTATTTATTAGGAATGCTATCAACACCTATATAGGGATTATCACACAATAATGAGAGGTGCTGGCAGTCAGATTAGATTTGTGTGTGCAACCACTGACAGTAGGTCCATTATTCTATGCTTCTATGATTATGTGATGATGTACGATATTTTGGGAACAGTAGTTGTGTGAAATCTCTTTCTAGAAGAAGCCCGTTCTTGTGTTAAGAGGGATCTGGTTAGACTTTTGTGTGACCCCGGGTAAAACAAAAGGCTTGTCTTGGTGCCTGAATTGCAAAATGGCAATCATAACATCACCTTTGCCTTCCTTCCTTGTTTAAATCAGAAGCTGCTTGGGATAGGGACAGCCGCCTCCTGCGTGACTAGACAGTACGTAATGTAATGGGATAATTACAAAATAAAAAGGTAACGATTGTGTGCTGATGAAGAAAGAAAAGTAGAACAGCTCTTCACTGTAATAGTCCAAAGCGATGACATACTACAGTGGTTTGAGCAATTGCTATCCACAGGTCAGTGCACCCAAAGGTGGTTTATACCACCCTGCATCACCATGTAGTTTACAGTAGCCCAGCTGAATTGAAGCTGTCGCTGGGAAGGAGGAAAGGATTCTGACAGACACATGTGGACCTCTGAGTTCTTATTGCTGTTATAAACTGTAACCAGGGAGAATGATTTCAGCTTCGAAGAGACAAAAGCTGACCTGCCCATTGGTAGGGGTATGAAGTATGTGAAGTTATCGAGCTGAATTAGAAGCTGAAAGCTAAGCAATGCGAGTACTCCCCAGGATCTCAGTACTGTCTCAATACCGCATCTAAAACCAGCATTATTGTCACCTCCAGGTAGCTGCTGTGTCTCTTACCCTGGCTTCAACTGTCCTTTCTGTCCCCTGCCCTGATCAATCCCCCCAGCTCAAACAAGAAGCCAGGAGGCCACCGATGCCAACAGCAGTGGCATTTTGTGACACGCCTGACAGACCAGTCTGACAACTTGGAGCTTTGTTTTGCATAAGCCATCCAAACAGATGGTCACCACTTAGAACTATCAGCCTGGTTTGTATTTGTACGCAGCACCTACAAGAACAGATCTGAAATCCCCTGTTTTGTTGAATTCTCTGCCTCCTGTTGTAGCTGTGGCTTTGACTTAGAACACAGGGGTGGGAGAGTTTTGGGAGAAGATTCAAAAGGGCTTTACTCTAAGGCTCCTTCTCAGTACCAGTTTGGGGAGACACAGTGTTTTTACCTCCTTGGCAACCCACTATTCTTTCTCACTCACACTTGCAGAGTAATATGCTGTGAGTTAAAAAGCAGTACCGGGAAGGAGTGACCTTTAGGGAATGTCCTTTTGCCATGCAGCCTTCCCTCATGCTTCCAAACCTGTGTGCCATTCCATAGTGTACCCTCGTTGGTGGTTTGTTGGGGTTTATTTCTGTCTTGCTTCTTATCTGAATTTCTATGATGAATTGTTTGTAGTATTTCCAGTGGGCTGGAATAGCCACTATGATGTGAATACTTCACATCAGGAGCGTGGTCCCCCTCCCAGCAGACAGCTGAGTTATCAAACAGGGCTCTATTGCAGTACCTTGCATTTAATATCAAGACAGTTTTACCCGTCTGGCAGGTTATATTTGCAATAACTACTCTTTGCAGTTGAGGATGTTTTATGCCTTTCTCTGGCTTGCTCTCTGTGTTTAACCCTTCCCATCCTGCATGATGAAGCTTTGAGTCCATTTTTATTCAATGTTAGCATTTTCTTGGGCAAGAATATGAACCACAGACACAGTTCCTTGGCTAACGTTTAGGTAAGACCAGGGCTGACTGTCAGCCTTGATGGCACTGTTGTACAGGTAAATAACTAGTTTCATTCATAGTATCAACCTGGTTTTTCCTTTGGCTACACTGAAAGACACACATCTGTTTTTCCAGGCGAGCAGAGCGTGAAGTCACCCATCTCCTGCTTATCTCCACTTGCATTCATTATATATAAATGCTGTATGCTGATTTCAGGAGATAACTGTATAGATCACTGACAGACATAAGGAACATAAGTAGGACAATGGAAAACATATGTTATACTTTCTGTATGTGCTAGTGGATCCACACCAATCTCATGAATCCCCAAATGATATATGTCCTTAAAACTGCATGTGTGCATCTCTATAAGAAACCTGCACAAAGACCCTGAAAAACCACTGAGTTCTGACTGGTATCAACAGCAAGGAAAACTTAAACAGATCAAGGAATCATCCAAATCCCCACTGGTTTCATTTGCATCCTTAAAGCGCACAGTCCCATTTTGGGAGTCACTATGTTTAAAACTGGAGAGTCATTAAATTATCCTTAGGTTGCTGCCTAATTAATTTAAAGCATTAGCACATGCAGGGAGATTACACCAGGGCACTGCTAAATTGGGCAAGAAAAACCCACCACTTTGGTCAAAAGACATTTCCTTCTATTGCTCTGTTCCTTTCTGGTTGACTCGCAGGCGGATTAAAGGAAACCTCCCGGGTGACCGAGTTAGCCAAAGCAATTGCGCCTTTAGGACCCTCTATTTTCAAAGCCTTTTGGAAGGAAGGATTTCAAACATTCGCCTCCCTGGCGCTGCCCAACTTTCCAGCACTGAGGGAACGGGACCCGCTGCTCCCCGGGACGGCACCTGCCATCCCCATCCCCCGATACCCCGGTTGCGGGGCCATGCTCCTGCCCGGGGCTGCGGCGGGAGATGCCTCCGGAGCATCCCTCGGCCCGTAAGAGCATCCCCGGACCGCTCCGTGCGCGCATCCCCGGGCCGCCGGAGCTCGCTCCCGCAGGCTCCGGCTGTGGAAGCAGAAGCAGAACAGCGCCCGCGGCTTGCCGTAAAACCGAAACGGGGTGGTTGGTGGCGGTGGGGAGGAGAAAGAGCCGCGGGGAAAGGGCCGTGCGGCGACTTACGCCCGGGCTTTGGGGAAGCCCATTGACAGCAGGATCTCCAGCGACGAGCCATGTTTGATGGTCCCCGCGCGGTGCTGCCGGTTCCGCCGGGGGATGACTTTGCTGTACAGCTCCTCTTTGGCAGCCATGGCGTGCGGTGCGGGCTGCCCGCGCTGGGCCATCATCACGCAGCCATCGCCGCCCGCGCAGGGCCATGCACACCCGCAGCGCCCAGCGCCCCGCCGGGGGCCGGGGCAGGGCCCTCCTCCTCCTCCTCTTCCTCCTCCTCCTTTCTCGTCTTCCCCCTCCTCCTCCGCGCCCACCCGCCGCCACACGTGCGCGCCCCACGCCGCCACCGGGGACTTCGCAGCGGATCGGAGAGAAGCCGCTCGTTTCCACCCCCCCGC
>JANHGB010047007.1:18848-56567 GCA_026283785.1 Coracopsis vasa
GAACCATTTGTCTCCCATGCAAAACTGCCTGTTCCTATGGGCTGGGTGGGACAACTGCTGCCTTCTTCCTAGTTGTATTTCAGCCTTTAGTTTGGTGTGTTTGGGCTGTAAACCAAGGGGTTCATCTGGCATCCTTCCCTCCTTGCCCTGCTTTCCCCTTCACAAATGAAGTCAAGCAGATACCACTGTCAGTCTTCTCAGAGCAGGTCCAGCTCACAGAGCATCATGAAATGACAAACCTGCAAAGAAATAGGAACCGTTAAGAGGCATTTTTTAACTGTACAATAGCTAATGTTGGGGAAGGAAAGCAATGTTGGCAATGACATATCTATTACTACAGATATTATTGTTACCATTAGGGGAAACAAACAGCCCATTTCCATTTTGTCATATCAATGAAGACTGAGAAAGGAAAAACTCCTCTCTGTGGGGACAAAGGGCCAGCAAGTCATCCTCTCACTGTCTGGCCTAAGGAACACCATGCAAACTAAAGCTCCAGAAGGATGTCACACAAAGCACTGCTTGTTCATGTCTTCAAATCACGTTTAACTCCTTTGATGTTGCTGAGGCACTGGTTCTTTCGTTTACCCCTTCTATTAATTGGCAAGAACTTCATTAAAGTCAGTGGGTGAAACCAAGAAGCGTTTAGTCATGGATTTCAGCTGTGTTAGACATTCTGCAACTGTGAAATCAGGATCAGGCACCCAATCTATTCCATTTTAACGGAGGAGGAGAGTTAAGGCTTATTAATAACAATATTTGCACTGAAACATATTGCCAGAGCCTCCAGAAGTGTTCGTCACCGACAAACTCATCCCCAGCCATGCCTGTAGCAGCATAAGGATACAGCTAGCTCTGGACCTGTGAAAGGGGAAGGTGAAAATCCCAAATTAACACTCCCACCTCCCAGACAAGCAGTGCAGGCGATTCCCAGAGGAATCTGATCAATGTGCAGGGATTTGCAGCTAACAGAAATCTGTGCGGATTGTTGTGTTCTGACTTAACTCAGTATGTTTCACTCATGCATGGGGCTTTTTTGTGCTCCAGCTGTATTACTCAATCAGGAAATAACAATAAGAATGTAATTTGCTATGGAAGTAGCTTCCAGGGACTTTGCCCAGATGAGAATCCCTTTCCTTTAGCTGTGACAGATTCACAGCATCAACTACAAGAAAACCCACATTACAGAAATGATCATGTTGAAGTTTTGGTGGTTGGATGAATTGCTGCAACTGACTCCACTGGAAGCATCAAAGATGTTGCAACAAGCAAGGAGGTACAGAAATAGGATGTTTACACATCTGAGTGTGTAACTCGTAGTCTGTCAGTGAAACTGGCTGCATACTGGCTTGAAATGATTTTCCAAGCCACCTAAGAGACCGCCTCATGTTCTCATAACTTCACTGAGTGCCTCTGCCTTTATTCTTTCTTTACATTAAAACCCCTTTCACTGGGAAGCAGCCCTCTGTTTTTTCCCCCCAATGGTTAAATATAGGCTTTGAAATAATGCTTCCTCCCACCTTTTCTCTTTGATTGAAAGCTGAAAATGAAGGCTTAGTGATGAAATAGGAGCAGGAAAGCAACAGGCTTGTCTGTGTTCTCTGGGCTCTTCTGCTGTTTTCCTGAGTGAAACTCAGATATTATCCCTTTACCTATGGAAGAATGTGTTCTTGGGGGATTATTTATATCACTTCCTCCAATGTGACACAGAATTAATTGGGGGTAGGGTTTAAAAATGCCACACTGGACAGCGAGTGGGACTGTTGCTGTATACTTCAATAGGGACTGTTGCTGTATACTTCAATAGGAAGAGGTCAGGCTCCTAAGGAATTTGAGCCAAATTTAGCTGTCTTCCCAGCCTGATGCTACCACCTCGCTTTTGCATGCAAAGGGTTTACTCTCTAACAATGGAAGTGCTCTGAAATAAACAGCACAACAGCAGGAAACGGAGCAGGGGTTTTGCTTTCCTCCTTCCTAACTTCCCTGCCTTTAAAAGGGAGTTGGATGCTTTCGGAAAATCCCTGTTCAAGGCTCTGCTTTTGAATTATTACCAATTGAATTGCGTGCTTGCCCTGGGGGGAGGGAGGGACAGGGACAGGATGTGGAGCTCCTCCTAGGCCAGCACCTCCTTTGTAGGAGCAGCAAGGGGAAGACTGTCCCTTCTCCCTTGGAAAGAGAAGTCTGACATAAGGCTAACATTGAATAAAAGCTGAACAATGAAGGACACAGCAAGATCACTGTTTCTAAGACTGTGAGCCTGATCTTGTGATGATTTGCGTGCTTAAGCCATTTGCCATACACAGACATGGCAACTTCAGGCCCATCGGCAGCTGGGGGCAAGCAGGGATACAGCCTTACCCCTTATCTTGCTTTGGCACGTTCATCCTTTGGATTATGTGCCTGTCTGTTGAAGTGGTGTCAGGGGCATTAAAAATAAAACTGAGTCCACCCTCAGTGCTTTTTCCCCTCTTTTTTTTGTCTCACGAGTTTCCAAGTGTCAGGAAACAGTGATTTATCACAGAGAAAAATGAACAGCTGCCTCTCACTTGATTCAAAACAGCATGAAAATGGAGTCAAAGCTGTTAGTGAGTTTTTACAAAGCTAAGACCAAAGAAACTCCAGCAAAGTTCAGCCCACTTCCCATATAGATGGCGATTGCTCCGTGGGCAGTGTGTTGCGACTGATAACACCCATCTGAACATGTTTGAAACAAGTGTGAAGCTTTGGTGGAAGTGGAAGAACAACATTCCTGAGAGCAGCTTCATTTTAAAGCCTAAACCACCTTTGTCCAGATATTTTACCTGTTTGGGCTTCGATAATTGAGCTGGAATGAGCATTTGTTTGTTGTTCCCACACGGAGGGGTAGTTTCCTTCCTTTGCTAAGCTTCCATCTGCCTAGGTACTTACATGAGCTCCTCTTCTCTCATCACTGCAATATTTGAGTCCCTCCAGAGTATTTGAAAATAGAAAGAGCAGCTGGTTTATAGGAGAACAGTATTCTGTACTTTGTCCAGGCGGCTGTGCAAGGACTTTCTCACCCTTCACCCTATCTACCTCACTTTAAATCTCCGTCATGAGATTTGGGCTCTGGGAGGATGCATTAGGGCTGCAGAGCACTCCCAAAGGACCAGGGATATTTTATCCATTTCCATCTTTTATTGCCTTGAGGCTGGAACTCCAAACTCTGCTGCAGACGTGGAGGTGTGGGGCTGGATTCAGCCCAGGGCTGGTCACAGCACTGTTGGCTTTGTTAGATTGCAGCTGGGGCTTGGCCTGGAGGATGCGAGCTGGCCACAGGCATAGGAGAATTTGCTTTTCTAGCTCGGATTTCCTTCTAATTTGGAGTGTATTTTCCTCATTGCAAACAAAATCCACTTTAATTTCATCATAATCCCTTCATTTGTGCACAGAGCTGTGGGGCCAAGCAGGACTGTCAGGTGTGAGCTAAGAGGCAAAGCATCCTTCAGATATTTCCCTTTGAGAGCAGAGGGCAGCAGATGACATTTAGTGCAGCTTGCCTGTCAAGCCCAATGTAAAAGAAGAATAAAATAACATATGTACTTTCAAATGGTTTGAGCTATTTTTGGTTAGAAGGCAACAAGGGATTCTGTGTGAGGAAGGACTCCTGGCTGGATGTGCCTAGGAAATGATTTACTGCACGCACTAACTCTTCTGCTCTGGAGTTTCTCTCAGTTTGGTGGCCCATAGAGGGTACTTGGGGTAAGTGACAGTACAATATGCCTGCTGGGAGGGATGGCAGCTTCACTTGGCAGTCTTAGCAGAATGGCCTGTCATGGGTCATTAAAAACCAAGCAAACCACAGATGTGGGAGTAGCGAGTAGCTGGGGCTTTGCAAAGACAGCCTTTACCCTCTCCTAACCTGTGCAGTAGTGAGTTCTTTCATATACACAGCAAATAGTTGCACGCATCTTCCTTTTAGTTTCTCCTTGCAGACTTGCTGCATCAGTGCAGCTGACCAGGGTGAATGCATGTACAATGTGCTGTGGAAGCGGTAGTGTCTGCTCAGTAACATAGGTGGTTTCAAAGGGAGCTAAAGCCACCGGTAAATTAGCATGTCGGTATGAAATCCACTTAGGCTGGGTTCGAGAAGCATGGTGAGCTAGTTCCTGCCGTGGTCTGCTCTCTGTAATCCTGGTCTCTGTTAGTGGAAGAACAGTTGAGCAAACAGAAGATTAATAGGCTCCCAACTTGGAGCCCATGCGCAAGAAACATCTTGAGCATTGGCTATCTTATCTATTGGATTCCATGTCTGTTTCTGCTACACTTGTATGAATCTAGTTTATTACTGCAATTATTTATTTGCTTGGGAAGGAGCCAAGAAATAACAAGATACAATAGAAAGCTGCTGGGATTTCCCCAGCTCCCACACACAGTAAAATACGCTGAGCTGCAGGAGGTTGTACAAAGTCTGCAGCTTCCTGCGAAGGCCTTTCTGTTTGACTTTTGCTTTTGTTGTACTTGTGTCTCAGTGTGATCTCTTTCGCTGCATTCCTCTATCGTTGAAGGGGCTCTTGTCCGATTACTTCAAGAAAGATGCATTTCTTGGATATAATATTGGAAAGGAAGGGAACAGGGTGTTTGTGGTCACTTGGAATCTTCTTTGGTAGAACTGTTGGTATGAATATTGGTGATTTGGTTTAGTCTCAGACAATAATACACTAAAATCAATGGAGTGACACCAAGCATTGCTTTGGTTCCTTTTCTCATTTTTCTTTAGTTCTTCTTGGTTTTTAACTTGCCTCTCTTCAGATACGGCCACAGCTTTTGAATGGAGAAGAGTGAAAGTGTGTACAAGCAAAAGTGAAATGATTAATCAAGTTTCACTAAGTTCAGTGCAATAGAAATAACAAACCAGCAATAAAGCTGCAATAGCGGAGATAAGCAACATGTGTAAAAGAAGCTTCTAATGTAGTCATCAAACGTGCTTCAGAACATAAGAGACCAATTTTTAATGTTTCTGATAAGAAATGTATCTGGAAACCAGCACTTTAATAATGCACATGGTTTTTTAGGGAAGAGGATTGTTTTACATGCACGTGTATGTCTGCTGCAGAGATATTTATGTAGCTTGAGAGGAACTTAAAGATGTAATTTCAATATGAATGAACATCATCCAACATCCTGCTTCAGCTGCAAGTGTTGGCAATTTATTTTATATTCAAATCTTCATTACAGAAATGGCTAAAAGATAGCGGCTGTTCTCGGTAAATTAAATTCCACTGTATGTGGCTCCATGTGTAACTCTTTGCAATCATTTACTGCAATGTTACATTCATACTTGGAGTGTAAATTTACATGCTGCTTTGATTTGAGCTGCTACTGTCTTTATATGAGTGAAGGATGCAGGGAATTAAATACGCTCCTTCAAAACTCGTATCTTTACTAATAATACTTAGAATAAACCTTGCTCTTGTCATCCACAGAAAGTGTAATTAATATTTACTCGTTAAGGCCACAGTCCTAAAGGTGTACACGCATGTTTAACTTTACTCTCAGCATAGCCTCATTGTACTCCCAGCAATGAAATTAAGTCCATGCATCAGGGTCAGATTGGACCAAGGGCCCAAGGTAAGATTTGATGTCTTACTCAATACAGCGCATAAAAGTAAGTGTGTTGCTTTGTCAATGCTTTTTTGTGTATCCAGCTCTGCTAGCGTGAAGTAGTTTGCAGTCATATTATCCTACTTGTGTTTCTTGTTAGGATTTTGAGGGGTAAACAAAACAAGGCAAGCAAACAAGGAAAGAAAAGAGTTCCTGTTTGCAAATAGTTTTCCATCTGTTTCTCATTCTGTTTGACTCCAGGGAACATTTCCACACTGTGTACATCTCATCTTAAAGAACACAAAGTCTGGATGAACGCTTTGAGCTTCCTACTTCTGAACAGGATTCCTGTTTCACTCAGATCTGTGTAGATGGCCTGTGGCCCTGCAGGAGTCCTTGGTGTTACTCTGAGCTAAAAGCAACCCCAGAGTAGCTATAACTGAGTTCCATGTTGCTGCTTAATAGAAGAGATAGTCCCTGGTGTAGGGGCTGACACTTACTGTACACCTAGAAAAGCAAAGAACTGCTCAGAAATGGGAAAGAGCAGGAAATGGAGGTGTGGTGGAGGGTTCATCTGGAAATGCAAAGGCATCCTGCAGATTTTGTTTGACAAAGCGGTTTTGAATCATTCTGTGGCATCATTAAGATGGGGAATTGTTGTGGTTGTGTTTAGAGGACAGTCTGAAAGCTCATTATCTCCAGTAAATCTGGTAGGATTCCCCATATCAACCTCTGACATACTGAAGACAAAGTCCTTGGTGGCTGGATTCAGATTCCTCCTGTAGGGTGTAGTACAATGGCGTTTTTAGAGGCATCCTGCCAGAGTGACTGATGAAACAGTTGAATTTAGATAAGCACGAATATGGATGATTACAAATGTGCCTTCATGCAGTCCAATTGAATTTACCCTTGGGCTTAAACGACAGCATTTGTGTACGTATTTGAAGACTGTGACTACAACGCATCTTGCACTCAGCCTGAGCTCCCAGTGGCTGGATTTTGGTGCTGCACTTCCCTCTTGTGTTTGCTGGTAATACTGTATTTCCTCCCTGCCTGCTTACAAGACATGCAGAGGGCCTCACATGCCACAATTGTCCCTCCCCAAATCCTGGTGAATGGATGTTTAGCCTTCCTTGGTTCTCTTTTCCTTGATTTCCTCAGAATTGCTGGAATAATTGCCTAATCCCCCATGCCATTTGTGATTTTTCCCCCTGAGGCAGGAGCCCCGTTCTTGTGTGCTGAATATAGCATGAGATAATTCTGGCCACCTTGTATACCGTATAGCTGAGGCCACAAGAGGAGGAGTTGCCCTGTGACAAGTCCATGTAAGGGAATACACCGATACTCCACAGAGGTATTGCAAAGCAGGGAGCTACCATGGCATACATGGAAGTTCTGCTTTATTTTGCAAAGATTTTACTGCATTCTGGACAAGATTTGGGTACTTTTTTGACAAAGCAAAGAACCTCAGCAAACCCAAACACATAGTTTTATAGCAGATGGGGCTCACAAGATCAGGCATCGTCATAGTATATACAGACAGATGCCTGTCTTCCTCCCTCAGCTCTGGATTTGACACCATAAGGAAAGCAGACATACGAGCTGGGATCAGCTTCCCTTAACTATGCTGAGAGGGACTTCTAGCACTGAATATTGTATAGAAATATTTTCCAGTCATGTCTTCAAAAGACTGGGAGTTCCTCTGCTGAAATTTATCTGTCTCTGTGGTGAGATACAATTACCTGTTCAGCTAAAGTTCCTCTAGGGCATTTAAGTATGGACTTTCTTTCTATTCTTCCCATACAAAGTAGGTTTGCTTGATGCTATTTAGTGTGGGCCATGCTGCTGTCAGCTATTGATTTGGAGCAGGGGTGAAGAGGAAGTTTCCAGCAGGTCAGGTAAGGAATGATGAGAGCACTTGATTTTAATGCAGGCCTCAAATGACTTGTTTCCACTTACCCTCATCCTTGAAAGCCTAGCAATTATTTATTACAAAACAAGGAGGGGGGAAAAAATGAATCGAGGTACAGTATCTATGTGATTGAAGATGAGGTTTTCAGACATGATGTGAGACCTTTAATGGGACTGCATTAGTATATTTACCTGAAACGGGATTCTGAGCCACATGCTGCCTCGAAGACTACAAGGCGTTTTGGTAGTGGTGGAGAAAGGGATGTGTCGTCTTAGTGATGAATTGGAGGTGCATGAGAGCTTTCAGCATAGAAATAAGAAACCCAAACTGAATTAACTGGCTTCATTCATCTGTGCTCTGATTCAGGCTGGGAGTTAGCATTCAGCCTCTGTGTCAGTCCCACTGAGTTTGGACTGAAGATTCTTATTCCTTAAACTTTTTCCTGTTAAAACAATAGTGTATTTCTGACCAGGGGCAGCTGCATTTCAGTAGTGAGACACACACACTTACAGATTCATTCTGCTTTGTGTGCAGGCTTTTCTATGTGAATGGGTCATTTTCAAGAGATCTCTTGGAAGTGATGAGTGCCCTTACAGGGGCACAGCAACTGTTTTGGTGAATCAGATCTTCCTGGCTGCAGAGAGTAGAAGCTCTCAGTAAGTCAAAGTGAGGTTTTGGTGGTGGAGCTTTGCCAGGTTTTATTTCATTTCTCATAGTCTTGTTAAAGCATGAAGAAGGAAATGAGCCTTTAGGAGTGGGAAAACTGTTAAATCAGCTGTTAAATCTGGGTGTGGGTTAATGGCTTTTCCATTGGAGAGGGCACTGTGGTGATTAGAAAGCTCGTTTGTAGTACATGGTTATAGCAAATACTGGCATTATTTTGTTATATACAGACTGGGGTCTAATGTCCACTCCATGCTGGAATTGCTAGGATGAGTGTGACTGGAAAGCCCTGATTTCTAGGTGCTGAACAAGCTACTGGGGTTTGGGATTATGGTGTAATTGGTAATAGGATTTCAGCCTGCAAAACCTACCTGATAGCTGAACTTTATCCTCCCAAGTGTTTTCCAGGAAGGTTTTGAGTGAGTAAGGACCCTCTCACAGTGCTAGAAATGGAGTTTCTTTCTGGATGGCCCATGGAAGATTAGTGGAAGCTTCTCTGTAATTCTCACTTCTCATGGGCTTCGGATCAGGATTCTGTGTTCGTGGCCTCACCATGTCAATGTGTTGCTTGCTCACATTGCTGTGTGTGAATTCCTGCATCCTAGAAGCATATAAACTGGATGAGGTTGCTTGCTCTGGCAGCTCATTAGTGCAGTACTAGTGAATGTATGTAATTAGTTCTTATTCTGTGTCTGAAATTGCAGTCTAGAATATCTCACTCATCCTGTGAAAGGCAAATACAGGCCATAGTTGTGATGCTGAAGGGGAAGAAGTGCAGCTCCCAGAGCAAATGCTCATGAATGTCCTGCTCCCCCTGGCAGGGTCATCAGTTTGAAGCTGGTATAATTCCATGGGGGGTGAACAGAGTTACTCCATATGCAGTGCAGCTGAGTGCAGAGCCCAGCCTAAAACCACTTCCTAACACCAGCACTGCCTGGACAAAAGGCTCTCATCTGACCAAAGCAATAGAGCCTTAAAACAAAGACGGCTGTCCAAGCTCAGCAAATGATTTGGTGCATTAAGCTGTGTAATATGTTTGTGCAGGAGGGAAGTGTTTGGCAGGGGAAGAGTTAAGATCCTTTTGTTTCCTCCAGCTACTTTCAGCTTCTTGAGAGCTGAAGGTTTGTGTGGGGCTCATGGCACTTGCAACACACTGAGCTGTCAGTTTGGGCAGCTCTGTGTCATGGATGTACACTTCTTCAAAGGACCATATCCTTCCATCCTCTGCAATGTCATGGAGCAAAGCAGCCCCTTGTCAGAGGATCCCTTTCCTAAGGGGCAGCTTTGACGTGCAGGCTGCATTTGGCTGGGTTATTTAATTCCTGGCTGTAGAAATTGAGGCCTGGCAGGTCTGTGCATATGTAGGGAATATGAGAGCACAGCCAAGGTGCTGGGCTGCTCCAGCTTGGAGCAGTTTTGGAAGTGGTTTTATAACAGACTATAGCTTTTTGCCCCATCTAGTGGGTACACTATGTATTGAGCCTGGAGTTGTAATTCCAGCATTCAATTTACCTAATGCAGCTCTCAGTCCCCAGTTTTAGCTTTGCCTTCTGGCTGTTTGAGCAATGCTTGCACATGTTGAATGCACACAGAGATGTAGCTCTCACACAGAGAAATAGCTCGAGCATCAGTTACTGAAAGGAAGCCGAGAGGACAAGTTGGTCACATCCCTTTTCCTGGGCTGCAGCTTTTGTATCAGTGCTGTGTGCTGTTCTCCCTCATGTGATGGGTTGGAGAGGTCTTTCCCTTTCTCATCCCTCTTCCAGAACCGCTATTTCTCACATGGAGAAGGTCCCTCTTTTAAAAAGCTAATGCTAAGGGCTTTTTCACTTATTCATTTTGCAGTTTTAAATGGTGCAAGGGGACTCTTAGTGTGTGATGGGGCTTTTCTTGGTATTTATGAGAATAAATAAGAACAAAGTGGGTTTCTTAATTGTTAAGCAAATCACTTGGATCCAGGTTGAAGTATTAAAATGCTGGCACAAAATTAGCCTTTCTTTCTTGGGAATGCCATAACTATACTTAATGTCTGAAATATCCTATCTGACCTCACCATTGGTTTGTATTTTGTAATACCATTACAGAACTGACATCTGAGACCTGAAGGCTCTTTTCCATCTTCCTCTGCATCACTGACTCCCTCTCCAGACTTCCCTGGACCATTATGGAGCTCGTAATGATCCTGTGCTCCAGAAAACCGCTGGCAGGGCTAGCCTGTAGCGATGCCAGGATGTGAATGGTATGGCAGCTCTGCCATCTGCCAGGAGGGAGAAATCATTTTCAGACCTCAAGTAGAGAGAAGGATATTTCTTGCAAGGAATTTTGTTAACACATTTAGCCCCTGGGCCAAAGGTTTGTACTAAAGGACCATCTGGATTGAGGATTGCTAGAGGGTTTTAGATGGAACAAACTGCATAATTAGTGAGGTGCAGGGGTTGAGGGTAGTGACTGTCTTACGGGTGTGGATCTGGAGTACAGCTTCACCTTGAAAAGCATGTTAAGGACCCCACTGTCCCTGGGAAGTAACAGGAACTGCAAAGTCTTGAGATATATCTGAAAACAGAACTGGAGCTCCTAGTTCAGTTGTGTGCTTTCCAAAGCTTCCCTACCCTGCTAATGACTCACTAACACTTGCACATCAGGTGTCTTTCCTACCCAGCAGAGTGCATAGAAGCTGTGGTATTATGCACAGTTGCCGATTCTTTGTCTCTCGATTCCACCAAGTGGGAATATTTCCTACCTTGCAGAGATTGAGTCTTAATTTAATACATGTAAAATATTATTACAGTTCTTGAATAAAAAGTCAGAGTAGTAAGGGAACAATTATTATTTCATTTACTCTAATATGCTAAAACAGATAGTCTTCTTTCAGGCATACTTTCAATCTGGTTAAGTATTGGACACAATACACCATAAGGGTAATAACAGTGTTTCAAGTAGGAAAGAGCTAGAGGAATGAGGACTTGCCTTTATAAAGTGCAGAAACTCTGGATTTGTTCTGGTTACGTTAATCTTCCCTTGCTGCTTAAGTCACCTCCTCCTCATCTTTAGAAAGCAGTAATTTGCTGACAATGACCTGTGCCAAGGGTGGTATTTCCAATTGTTGCCTGCAGGAACAGGGAACTGAAATAACAACATTAGGCTCTTAGAATGAGATGAATTTATACAGGGACCCTGGACATGTCCTGCCTTTCCCATCTCAGATCCTGTGCTCAATTTCCAGTGGCCTAAAGGCTGATCTTTGGGAAGTCATGCTGAGCGTATGGGGACAGACTGTCTCCATTCATTGCAAAAGTGACATAAAACTTGCACAGCATACTGCTTTCTAGTCCATAGAGTGGAGAGCAAGGTCAGGTGAGAGATAAGCAGCATAGAGGGAACGGTTGTGTTTTACAAGGACCTAAGGAACAGCCTTGCAAGGCCGTTCTCATGGATGCTAGAGCTTGGATCGTGTGCTGAGCTGCTCCAGCTTAGAGAAGGGGGACACACACCTTCTGTTGTGCTGTTAGTCAACAGGGGAGTAAAGGGGAGAGAGGCTGTTTACATTTAACTGGGTATATAGCTTATTGGTTGGTGACAGGGACTCTGTCACATTCCCTGTATGCTTATTTGTGACTGTGCCATGTCTTTTCCATGCATATCCAGGCATGTACAAAGTATTTTGTAGTTTGGTTACCTGCATTGCAGGGGTTTGAGAGCAATGATTAGTAAGGGATTACAAAGTGCTTTGAGATCTCTGGCTGGAATGAGCTATAGAAATGCAAACTATTATTGTATTTTCTAGGTCAGGGGAAGAAAGCAATTACTTGTAGATCAGTAATGTACATATCCTGTATTCTTCCCTAGCATCATGGTCATACAGTATACTTGGACTAGATGGGCTATTGATCTTAGTGCATAGTCTCCCCTCTATGTACACACTAGCACACACATGCTTGCCTGCACTGTGTATCTTGGGAGAGCCAGATGCAGCATCTGATTTGGGCTGCCTTCACATGAAACAGGCATAACTCTGGTGGGATATATTCCATGCAAACCTAACTGGTTTGGAAGTCTGAGAGGCAGAAAACTTTGTCTTGTTTTAAGATAGCAGTTAGGATGTGTTAATAAACTCTTCACACATGGGTGGGACTGCGAACAACCATCTATTGGAAAAGGTGATAAACATCTATGGTTGGCTGGGATTCAGGAATGACAGGTTGCTTAAAAAAGCCTGAGGTTTTATCGCTTCCTTCCATCCAGATGTGAGGCTAAAGAATGATTTTTAGAAAGCCTTCATAGGGAAATAAGACTCCTTGAACAAAGTAGCTGCTGCTGCCCAGTGGGGCAAGTTCTCACCTGGGATGTGAAGGGCTGAAGTCTAAGTCTGGGTCAGAAAACAGAGCTAAACCTAAGCATGGTATTTCCCAAGCAACAGACTCAGTCACAAGGGTATTTGGCTGGACAGGGGTCAGTGCGTCTCTGAGACTTGCGGTTTGGTCCCAATGGAGACTATCTGACCCAGTATCCTTCACAACATCTTTGTGTTGTTCTGACAAACTCATATTTCTCAATGGAAGCTGTAATAAAAAATTCAGAGCAGCTGTGATAGCTACTGCCAACCACAAATTGCCTTGCTAGTTTTGATGATGGGGACACAGCTGCTAACAGGAAAAGAAAAACCCACAAGGGAAGAGAGGCTTTGACAGTGGATTTGCATTTAGCTGGAGTCTGGAACACTCATTCTGGATTTGGACCAATTCTCATATGTTGGTGCACAATGGGTTCAGGTCACCAGCGATGTCTGTTGGGATTTACAAGTATTTGGTGCCTCTCTTTTGTCCTTGGACATCCTTGTGAATCTGGGTCATTGCTTCCAGCAGTTGCAGGGGGTATGAAACCAGATAGCAAAGAAGGTTACAATAATAATAACAAAACCCTTTCCATTTCATGGTCTGATAAAACATACAAGACTCAAGGGATCTCCTTGGTCAGAGTTCAGTTCCTCACACTTACAGTCAACTCTAGGACAGGGGTGTAGTTTAGAGGGCTCCACAGAATATCTCGTTCATTCCTTGTCGTTAACACCATACTGGAATAGTATGCCTTGTCTGTACAAGCAGCTACATCGAAAGCCTGCAAACCTGAAGGAAACAACAGAAACAGTGGAAAAGACATTAATTCTCTGCCTCAGAGCACAACAGATGGGTCACTGTGTTGTAGGTCATTTCTGATATTTGTGGCCAGCATGAAGCAGCCTTAGAAATTACAGTGTAAAGTAACTATAAAACTGTTGCATGTAACCACAAATTCTTCTGACACCAATGTTGCAGGTTGTCATTCTCTCTGTCATCTGAGATCCATTGTAACAGGTTTCCTTGCAGTGTATAACAAGAGATATTGTCTGTTCTGAGGAAGTTGACTATAAATAGCTCAGAGAGTGGTAGGCACAGCAGAAGCAATAGCCTTCACTTACTGGTGGGTAGATGAGGAACACAGGGGTGGCTAAGGGTTGCCACTTGAAAGATGTAACTGTGGATACCTTTAAAGCGTGGTCCTCTGGGATGTATTCAAGGTCATGCAAGGAGCCTGTAGCAGAGCCAGGGCCTGCATCCAGATCTGCCGAGTCTCAGTGTGATGCCTTAAGAATAAAGGCTATCTTTCATCTAAATTAAAACCCCACAATTTTATAGAAGCTTCAGGGCCTCTGTCTAATCTATTCTCACGGCATTCATCACCATGGCATCTAGGTGCCACTCTCCTCATCTCTTAACCTTGCCAGAGTCTATCATGAATATTCCGAGCATCTATAAGGCTTTCTAAATGAGATGAACACGCTCTTCCACTCTCTGCCTCCACTCTCACTTTACACAGCCAGGCTGTATGGCTGATAAACAACCCCATCCGTTACAGCATCCATAGACAAAACACCGAGAGGATGTCCAATTAGCAAATATCGCACTTAGCCATATTTTGGAGCGTCTCTTCTCCCTTCCCGATTAGAAGTTATGCACTATAACAACACGGCCTGTCACTGTTCAGCCTGCCAGCTGCATAAAATCAAGGCATCGGGCTTTTTTAATTGAATGCATAATGAGGTGACTGGCAGGTTTAATTAACAAAACTCATCCTGTGTATGCACCTGGAGGTGAAAATAAGTTTAATCAAGAGGAGTTGGCAAGTGCCAACAGCTCTGTCATGTTTTTTCTCCTTCCCCCCTTTCCCCCCCTCCCCTTATTTTGGTTTGTTTCAATGAGTCTTTGTATTTGCAAAAATGGCTCTGGGTGCTGATTAATTATCTTTTGCCCAAGATTGATGAGTTGTTGCTGCCTGCCTTGTAATGAGAACTACTGCTCCTGGAAAAGCTGCCCTGGAAGCTTTAACAATCACTCTGCCTTAGATAGACTGCTTATGGCAAACATTCAAGGCGCCTGAATGTGGTCCTGTCGCAGTAACCCGTGAGGACCTCAGCCAGAGGGGGAAAATGTGTTCTTAAAATGCGTTGGCTGACATATTATCGCTAAGAGAAGGTGGATTCCTGGTGAAGATGGTGGTGCGTTGCTTTCTTGGAAGTTAGAAGATTGAGGCAGAAACCATAAGAAATCTAGCTGCTTAGGTTGAATTCTTTCTGACGTGAAATGGCAACTACAGCATCTTTGGTGGGACCTCTATGTTGGTTAACAGTCATAGCTAGAAGGTAAAAAATGCCTGCCTTCCTCCTGAAGACAAGGCTGGAGGATATATCCTCATGTATAAGGTCAATCTGTGCTATCATTCCCTCTGTCTACAAGACAGGACATTCTATTTCACTTTAGCCCTTGTGAATCCAAGCTAAAAGTGCAAAGCTGGAGAGTGGAGATGGAGAGATGGACCAGAGGTGATGATGGGTGAATGCATTCCCCCTTCCTACCAAAGCTGGCCTCTCAGTGTGCCTGTGATAGAGTTGCTGGAGTCCCTCACTCCTTTGCATGTGGAAGGTATCTCCCAAGCCAAGTTCTAGCAAAGGTTGTGGGTGTTCTACAGGGAGGTTAATGCATTCAAGCTGTCAAAATATTCTTCCTGCTATTCACCCAGTTAACATGCCCTCTCTTTCTTTTGCCTGAAAAGGCATTTGCTATGGTATTCTAATACATGGTCTGTGTTCAAGATGTTAGTGACAGCTGTTGTATGACTACAGGAAGGAAATTATGACTCCCTAATGATAACATGTCACGGCATGTCTCTTTGCTTTTCTTTTCCTTTAGATGTACATTTCTTCTGCCAATGTCTCCGTCATTGCAGGCATGCAGTTAATTGTGTATCAATGACATGTATACCATGTGTTGAGAGCAGAGCTTTAAAAAAGAATCCTCTGAATGCTTCTACCTTGTCTTGAAATAATGTGGAGCTGGCAGAGAAGATGCCCCATGTGGTAACCTGATCTTTTGTACTTTGGGATGCTTCATATCCAAGCATCAGTGTTGCCATCCGGCTTTCCTTATGGGTGATGGAGCTACAATATGCTCAGTTAAGGATCAAGTGTTCAGGGTAATGAATGTGTGCTCTCAGGTATACTGTCAGTTTCATCTCATGCATGACTTTTATGGCTTTACCCTGACAAATTCTGGAAGGCCTGATAGCTGTTGGAGAGCAATCCTGTTAAACACATGGAGGGATGGGCCACCATAAGCCCTCCTCTGCTGTGTTTCAGCTCTGACCGAACACCTCCAGCCTTTGCAGGGAATCTTGTCACAAAACTCTAATGAGAAGTGACCAAAAAAAGTCTTTAGCATCTGCTTTAAGGAACTTACTGGAGTGACAAGGATGTTTAACCTAGTTTGTAATTCCCCCGATATGGGAAGGTTTCTGTGCCCAGGCAGAAGGCCCAGAAGGGTTATGCATCATTTACAACCCAATGTTCAAAGTGAGGGGCAGGCTGGGGGCAGATGGCAGTGAAAATGTAGGCTTATAATTCTCAGCTCAGCAGGAGCCACTGCTCTGCAAAGGGGCAAAACCCAACTGAGTAACAGCTTCTGGCAAGGGCAGTGGTTCTTGGTTCCCTTTTGCTTCCTGCTGGCGTGGCACTGAACTTCCAAGCCATATCTACAGGACGTTGTCAGGCTTTGGGGTCACCCAAAGCAACCCAACAGGTATGATTTCTCACAGTGAGACACAATGGTCCCTGCTGATTTCCAGTTGCTGCATCTAGGAGGCAGCTTGTTTGCCTTTGAATGGCACGTTGTTGCTGTTCAGTGTTGAAGTCTTTTAATAGGACATATTAGGATATATATAGGATATAATAGGATCCTCTTTATAAAGAGGATCTTAGACTATTTGAAGCAAGGCAAGAACAGCAACAGCAAAAGGTGTCTTCTGATACCTGGAGGCACTACTGGGAATGTGTGTGACTCCTGTGGGCATGGGAGTCATGCAGTACAGGGCTGGGTGCTGCTGAGCATCCTAGAGGGTATCCGGGAGTGTGGCTTGCGCATGGCTCAGCTGTATAGGCAGGCTTACCATAGTCCTGAATGGAGAAATTCCCTGTGGGATCTGCTGTCGTCTTCCTCCTGCAAGGTGATTCCAGAGCCCTCTTCATCTTGAGCTCTTGGAGAACTGAGGCATGTGTCTTGGGACTGTCATATAGGGGGACATTAGCGTGCTACTGAGAGGCTCTCCCCACTCCTAATGTGCTCTGCAGTGGTGCCAGCCAGAAAACAGAGCTCTTCAGGAAGCTTTTGAAACTAAAGCAGGTAGCACCGTGACTGCAGCCAGGCATCTTTTGAGTAGGACATAGGTTTTGAAAGTCTTTGCTATGGTGACCTTATAAAAGCACTTGGATTTGCTGTGGGATTCCTTGCTTCTGTGAGCTCTGAGCTGCATATGGCAGGTCAGTGTGATGTCCCAGGTGGAAGCTTATGGAAATCTGCTTTTGTCTCCCAGAAGGGATTTTCATATCGCCTGTGGTAGAAGAGCATCAGCTTGCAGGAAGGAAAAACACGCTATGGAAGTTGTTTCAACACCTGGTAGCTGTGACAACCATAAAAACCCAAACAAGCTGCTTCCCACTCTATTGCTTAGGAGAGCAGTATCTATGGGAATGACTGTACATCCTGGCTTCCCTGAGACCCCCTTCTGACACTGGCAAGATGCCATTTCTGTTTCAATTTAGGCAGTCATGAGAAAAACCAGAAATCACTTGAACAATGCCACTGAAATACGGGTGGGATTCATCTGTTTGTAGATGACTTCACAAGGGATCTGCACAGGACAAGCTTTGTTTTGTAGAAATACATCTCTGCCCCTCTGCCAGGTTCTAGCTTTGTGTCCCAAAGGTAGGTTTTCTTTGGGAGCTGATGCCAGGAGTTGAGTAAAGGCAAGCTTTCCTTCATCCTCTCTGTGGTGGTAGACGCATGGACGATGACACAAGTAGAGGGATGTGCACAGAGGGTGTTTTTCAGCCTCTTTTGCCCATACAGTCTCAATAATCAGGTGGCTGGGGAAGGGAAGAACCCGCTTGCTGCTCTGGGTCGTGGCAGCCACAGGAGGTCAGTGTTGCACTGTGGATATGGTTGCAAAAAGGCAGCATGGCCTTGGAGGAAAACTTGACCCAGAAGGCAGGGCTAATTCATCTTGGGCACTTTTGGGTAGTTTAACCCCCTGGTTTACTTGTGTGTTCAGCAAACCCCCGTGTTAAGTGAGGAATGCGTTCCTGGAAGGAAAAGGGATTTGTCACAAATGAAGGAGAACTGCAGGAGGAGCATGGTCTGGATTTCACACCTCTGCGGGCACAGGGTGGATTGGACACTAGATGTCTCAGCTCTGAACTGGTCCTGCGAGCTACAGACTCTCTCCTCCAAATCACTGCCTTGTCTTTTGGCCCTGCAGCCTCAGACAGCTGCTTGGTGGAGGTGAAGTGGTCTGGCAGACGTGGTCCAGCTGGAGTGGAGGGTGTCCAACAGCCCAGCGTGCATATGTGTCTGCAGTGCAGGTGGCCTCCTTGTTGGCAGCTCCGCTTCAGTTATCAAGGCTGAAAAGCCCTCTATGCCTGATCTCAATTCCTCAGCCTGCAATTCATCCTTCCAGGGTGGTCCGGGGGCAGGTTGGTGCAGGAGGAGAGAGGGATGCTTGCATGGCTACTGTCAGGGTCAGGTATGGTTGCTGAAAGAAGACTTGCATTCCAGGAGCATCCAGCCACTGCCACCCCCCAGGGCTCAGTTTTGTTCATGATTTAAGGCCCATTCCTAGGGAGCTCTGGCAGCTATTTGATGTGGTCGCAGTACTTTTAGAGAATGGCTGGGACAATGACAGAAGTGAAACTCAAATATTCTCCAGTAGGCTCTGTGGTTCCTTCATTAGAAACAGACAGATAAACAAACAAATTACAGCCCATTATGAGCATGTCCTTCAGTTCCTCTTCAAACAGCTTTTTGCTGTTCTAAAAAGCCTTAAATAAGGACACAGCCTCCTGAGTCTTGGCTGTAAACTGCTGGATTTAAGCTTTCCTTGTGCCTCCAGGTCCATTGCCTTTGCTGTCTTCTAACTGTCTGATGTGAGCTTTTAATTCGTTTGGCTTTTCCTGGTGAGAGGCTTCAGAACAAGATTCCTTGTGTGCAGCCTTTGATGTTACATCACAAAGAATCTCCCCTTTTTCCTAATGCTCTGCTGAACCCCATAAAAAACAATAAAGAAGTTTTCTGTAACTAGGTTGAGAGGAAGTGGGGTGACCCATGCAAATAGTTTTTGTGTCACTTACAAAGGCTCAGATGCTATGGTGATGGGTTCAGCAAAAAGATCTGAACTCATTTAGAGAGGGCTGAGCTGAGATGGCTCTGCACTGCACTGCCTGAAAGGCAGAGGACACACAGCTAAGGATATAAAGGTGTCCCTGCCAAGCTAGGTTAATACAGTCCATCCTTGCCAGAACAGTGTGCAGACCTGACCAGTTTGCTGTCTCTTCTCTGCACACTCATGGGTATGCTCTGGTAACACTGATTTTAAGAATGCAAAGGGCTTACACCCCTTATGAAAACATAAGGTGAAAACCACTGTGGAAATTCAGGTGGAATTTTTCTTCCTTCAATAGTAGATGAAGAGCTGTTTTCCTTCATTTGACACTTAGTGGCTTCTGCTTTATTGCTTTGTTGACACCAGACTCCTGATATTAGAACTCTGCCCTTGTTCTCCCTGTCTTGCATCTTCTAATGCCTTTGCATTTGGGCAAAAGGCATTAGAATTGGCATTCTTCCCATGCACAGTATTCTTAAAGCTGAGGGAGAGGGAAAACAATTGTCTTCATCATAAATGAAAATAAAGCTCTCTCTTTTTATACCCAGTGTCTTTGCCTTTGCAGTCTGGATTGCTGGCTGGGGACATGGAGCTTTGGGAGTATTTTGTTTGGGCTCCTGCTTGTAGTCTAAAACCAAAACAGGTGCCATCAGTGTACTTGAGCTTCAGGAAAAGGCTATGTTACAAGCGTGGTTTTGGAGAGGTGAAACCTATGCGCTGACCCTTTTGAGTATCATCTGATGCATACACCATGATTAGAAAGAGCAGGGAAAGTCAAAACTAACCTGTGGAGGAGGCATTCTAATGAGCAATTATTATTCCTTTCCATTGACTTTTGCAGCAAGACTCTTCATGTGTTTAGTCTTCTCGAAAGAGCATGCCAGATGTTAGAGCGACTTGTTAAGTCCCTGAATGCTGTTCTCACTGGCATTCTGAACCATTGTCAGGTTTCTTTTTTGTAACTATTAAAATAATTGGGCCCTGAACATTTTGACCTGATAACGCAAAAGAATCTTGGCTGGCTTTCCTAGGGGTCACGTTTGTGAATAGGAAACTCGGGGAGTGTATGCCAGAACAAAGAAATGTTTCTGCATGCAAAGATCTTCAATAACTTAATCTGAGGTGGAATCATGTGGCTTCAGAAATCGTGCCTCCTGGCAAAATCTGACTTTTGCATTTCAACATCCTGAACTTTAGTCTTCAAGGAAGCTTTTGTGCTGCTGGGGCTCTGCTCTTCTCCCAGAAGAGGGGTCTTTAGAAATGATTGACGACAAGGCCAATTCTACCTTTGCACGATTTTAATGTGGGGAGAGCAATGAGGAAAGCAGACGTCTCTTTACAAAGTGACTGAAGCCCTTTGCCATCCCTGCTCGCACATGGGAATCTTAATTGGATTAAAATACAAATCTGGATATTGTGATTTTGGATGCCATGGATCCCACCCTCCTGTTTTTAGGCACATTGGCCAAACTCAATGAAGTGCACGGTCAATGTTTTAGCTTTGCCTTTGGTGTCCCTCGGTTGGAGCTCATTAAGCATTCGGGGAATAATAATTCTGGGACTTGAACTTTGATCTGAGGAATCTGGGAAAGAAAGGGCCGGAAATTGCAGCAGCCTGATTAGCTACCCCAAGTTGATCAACTTTTCTGCCAGATGCAGGCAGAGCTCCTAGAGGCTGAAAGACAATAGCGCGAGCAAGGGAGGGCTGCCTTCGCCGTGTTGTGTCTGCGCTCCTATCACATCCCATTACTGTCTCTAATGCAGATGGCACTTTGAACCACTTCACACACACCCGCAGCCAAGTGGGATCTTTGTCCAGAATTTCTATTTGGCAGAAAAATAATAATTTTACTTTTTTAACCCTAAATATTTGTTAATTTTCAGGCATTTGGGAGTGGTTTCATCTAGGACTGGAAACACCAAAATATCTCAAGAGAAGCTCAGGCAAAGCTCTGAGAGAAAGGGTATCTTGAGCCTCACTGAATTTGTGGGGCTTTCAGAGGGACAATGTGAATTACAGTGCAACAGGACCAGGATAGACTGCACATGCCGGAGTTTTACATGATGAGTGGTACTTTACTCCTCAGGAGGAAGTTTAGATTGGGTTATAAAACCTAAACTGCTCGCATTCAGAACAAGGCAGAGTGTGTCATCTGTTTTCATTTTCCCAAAAATACCAGGAGAATTTCAACTCACATTCAAATACATGTTGTGACACCTAAACTCAATAAGCAGCTTTAGCACTCTGCTGCATCTGACTGGGAATCTTCTGACACTGGCGACTGAGGAATCCCAGCTGTAATTGAGCGAGGAGTGAAATAAAGTTGTTGCTTGCAAAGCACAGTTTGAGACTCGTATACCTTTCTTCTCATAAAGTAGGAGGAAGATGTACCTGCTGCCATCAAAACACCTTGAAAACACTGCAGTATTGAACCCTGCATCCTTGGAAAGCTTTCCTGATCGTTGTCACTATTCCTGAAAACTTTTTACACTCTCAGTGTCTGTCAAGAGACACATCAAATATCTACCTCAATATCTAAGGGAAATAAATACCCACAAGCAACTGCTGCCTACTGCCATGTTTCTGGATGCTTGGCCAGCTGGCAAAGGAGGAATTGGGATGTGGAGCTTTTCCAGAAGAGCTGCTGAGGAAGAAATCTTTTTTGTTCCTGCTACAAATCAAACACTAAATATTGTAGCTGAAAACCCAAATGATTTAGGTTCCAGAAATAAGACATCATGGTGTCTTACGAACTCTCTTTGCAGTGCTTCTTGGTCCCTCTTTCTATAGGAGACGCTTTGGTCCCTTTCCCACAATGCTCCCCAGCTTCCCATCTCAGGCGTGGAGTGATGCAGTGGTCTATCAAATTGAAATGTACTCAGGATGTTTTTCAGGAGGGAAATCACTGTCGTTGCAAATAACGTTGTTTGAAAGAAAGTTTCCTTTTCAAATGAAAAAGGTAATGTAATTTTGGCAAACTCCCATCTGCCTTTCATTCCAGATACCCCACCTTCCAGCTGTGTGGAGTATCAGAAACCACCTTTAATATGATTTTGGAAATCCAATGTCAAGTGAATGGGTCTCAGTTTTCATGATGGAGAGGCATCCCCTTGCCAAAGAGCCAAATGTTCTGTCAGGTTTAAAGTTTTCTGCCCCTCTCTAAAGCCGAGGTTCTGTTTCAGGCAGGAGGCTCAGTGACTGAGGAAGCTGACGCTATTCCAACATGTTGTTCATATCCTGAAGTCTTTTAATTTCCCCTGGCTGCTGTTGGAATAGCACCATTTCACTGAATAAATTAATCAGAACATAAGATTTGTTGAATATGAAGGCTCAAAACCCAGGGTACACTCGTGACTCTGATAAAGCTGCTCTAGTTGGTGGTTAGTCATTATTTTTCCCCTCTATGGGTGAAACGGTTACAAGAACCTCTGCTATTGTTGCTAGAAAAAGTGGCTTCCTGTGATATAAAGTAATTTTTTTAAATAGGAAACATATGGCTGGTCCCTAACAACAAAGTAATATTCAGGTGCTGATGGCATATGCCTCCCGTCCTATTGCAGGAAGCTATCTTGGAAATCTGGTGGCAGAGGCTTATACGCTAATGTTCAGGAAGTGGGGTGGGGGGGAAGGAATCTGAAACTGATATCAGAAATACATTAGCATGTTTAATTTCACTGGAAGGGCTTTGCTGTTCCTGGTTGTTGTGGTTCTTGCATGAATAAAGCCAGGCTTCAGGGCAGAAACTTGGACTGAACCATAGTTGGGGATGTTATTTTTATCCTCCACTGCTGGTATTTCTGCCTACCTGTTTGTAATAATTGATAATATTTACCTTTGTTGCCTTAGCACTGAAGTGGGAGCCAAACTACAACCATTTCCCCCCCAGGGCTTTGGCTTAAACCTTATGGTGTGCTGTTCCATCACAGCCCAAATATTCAGGTCCCTTCTCAGCTGGAGACTGGGTTGGGCTCACAGCCCAGAGTAATGTTGGTCAGCAGAACCTGATACAGATCTGGAGTTTTGCTGTCTGTGTACTGCTAGAGATGTGGCAAACAAATGAGGGATGTATGGAACTGGCTGCGCTGGTTGTGTAACTCCCCTTGAGCTCAGCGGGCATTGGTGCCTTTGGTGTGGGGCAGTGTCGAGCCACTAAAATTCATTGTGGTTTTATCTTCATTCACAGAAACTTGCACTTGTGATTGTTCGGTCTCCTGCACCCTCCCCCTTTCCACCAGCCCCTGTTCTTGCTTTCATTATTGTTCAGTTATCCAATTAGTGCACTCACACCTGCAGCGTCCTCTTCATCTACAAATGTGCTATTGCTTTAACCCTTCGGAGGGCCACAGCTGGAGAAATGTCAATATGTGAGAAATAGATCCCTGGATTTGGAGTGATTTGTGTGTGAACAAGGGACGTTTGGATTTGTTTTATCCCTACACTTCAAGAGTTGACACCTAAGCAAAAGTAGGGAGTGATTATTGTTTGTCTGCGAGCAATTCTTAGGGGGCAAACAGTACTAGGAAGCCTTAACTCTCAGCATTAAAAAATACATAGAGCCTCAAGGTTCTCTAGTGAAGATTCTGCATTATGGAGGAATCTTCTTCAGAGTTGCAGCAAGTTGCAAAGAGACATAGCAGCTCAGCAGGATTGATTAAGTGTCTACAACTATGCGTCTAAGATAGTGCTATAATAAAAGTGACAAATGGGGAAGAATAGTGTGTCTGCTAGAAACTTAGCATGACTGAATGAAAGAAATGCACTGGGTAATTTATTGTCAACGAAGAACCATCAGCAGGAGAGAGTGAACCTAATTCATCCCAATTAATTAGGTAAGGGACTTAAACCTTGGTCTTCCACAGCTCTAGCCACAGAGTCACTCGCTATCTCAGAGGACTTTGGGGTCTGCCTATGAAACTCTTCAGATGAGTTTTAATTGATTGGTTCAAATGCCTGCCAGAACAATTACGGTAAGAACCCTCTGAATGCACCTCGTGTGGGGACATCACCATTATCAGCAGTTTATAGAGGCTTCACCAGGGCGTTTTTCTGCATGGCCAGAGCTATCTTAGCACTGCAGTTTTAAGTATATTGAAAAGAGCCATTCTTGCCCCAGTCTGCATAGCCTGGCATCCCCGCTGCTGCAGGCAGTGAGCATTTGCCACAGGGCTCTCATTGGCACTCATAACAGAGGAGATGGCCAGCGGGGTGGCAACAGCCTTCTCCAGGCTGGGCAGAGCTTTGTGTCACCCGTGGGTTTGGCTGCGGTCCACCCAGACTGCCAGCAGCTCCCCCCCTCCCCAAACCTGCAGGTAGTTCAACAACCGTCCTCCCCTCCCCAATGCAATAAACAGAGCGTCCTGCTGCTAACAAAGAAAACTGTAGTCATTCCCCAGGTACTTTTCGCTTCTCCCCAGCCTTAGGAAGCACTAAATCTGTGCGGGTACAGCAGGATGGGGAGGGGGAGAACAGCAGCACCTTTTGCATGTGCGGCCAGAACCCCCCATTCTCAGGCATAAAGCACAAAAGAAGATGTTTTTATGAGGCTCGGTGAGGCTGCTGCACACTGAAGGGATCCCACCACGCCGCCACACACTGATAAAAGGCTCATTTTAAGTGATGTAATTCCCTAAGTGGTCTGCAACCCGCTGAAGCTTCAGGCAACATCAGTGTGGTCAGCCTGAGACTGGAGTGGCTGGGGGAGAGCGCAGAGGAGGAGGAGGAGGGCAGCAGCTCAGACCAGGAATGCTTTTACAAATAAAGGATCTAAACACATTCCAGTAAGGCTGTTCCTCCCCTGACAGTTTGTCGGCAGTGCCTGGGTTATGTGTGTGCAATCTCCGCATGAGCCAGTCGCTTGTCCTACAAAAATGATTTGTTAGACAAGTATAGCCAGAGCTGAGAGCAGGGGGAGGTGGAAGGAGTCAGGGTGGAGGGGGAACCTTGGAATGGATTCAGGAATGACTGATGGGCTTGAGTGGAATTTTTATCCCACTACTACCTTATGGAGGGGGGGCTGAGAAGTGGAAGGGGGAGAAGTGAGAAAAGGCGAATGGAGAATGTCTGCTGTAGCATCATGAGGTTTTATTTTTTCACTGCAAAATGCAAAATTGCCTTTTTTTAGATGCATAAAAAGAGAGAAAAAAAATAAAAAGAGCCTTATACCACTCTTATAATTCCCAGACAAAGGCAGCTGAAGCAGACACCCCAGACAATGGAGAGTCCTTTCTCCCTTAAGCATTTGCCTTTCTCAGCAGTTAAGGTTAAAAGAAGGGAACGAAAAAAAAAGAGCCAGACAAACCTAATTGAAAGAATGAATTAAAAAGATGACCCCGGAAAACGTGGCAGCCTTTTTATTTGATGAGGAATCAAGTTCATAGCGTGTCAGCAGAGGTACTGCAGTTTGGTCTTTTATTTGTTTGCTGGCAATAAGAACATTCCTTTCTCAGGCTGGTATCATCCTCTCATCTTCTCCCTACCTCTTTCTGTCCTTCTCTTCCTCTCCTCGCATCCTTTTTCCTTCCTCCCTTTTTTCTCTCTCACCCCCTGGCCCTTTTCTCTCTTTGCTTGCCAGTTCAGGCATTCTCACATACATTACCCCTTCCTTTCATCTCCAGAATGACCTGAAATGACCTTTTGCCTGGCACTAGACGTGACTTAACTGATAATAGCAGATACTTGGGGGCCTCAAGCGGTGGCTTGTCTCAGCACGTAAAGGGAGGGGGAAAAAATTCCCCCTTTTTCTTTTCCCCTCCATACGGAAAGCACGGGTTTCTCTTTGTAGCAGCATTTCCTGCAAGGTAGCAATTAATGACACTTTGCGCTTTCGACAAGCTCTCCTTCTAGTGTCTATCCCAAAGCTGTTATAGGAGGGAGGGGAAGGGAAATCTGTCTGCAAGTGGTTAAAAACTCCACACCATAATTTTAATGCCACTGGCTACTAATGCTCTGCATTGCGTCTTCTCTTTGTGCTCCCGTCTCAGGCAGAGACTTGTTGGAACAGCACAAATGTCCTTCTGTCTTCAATAATCCACACTTTTAGGTGACTGATCTGGGCAGAAGGTTATTATTTTGCTTCTCAATGTCCCTCGAAGCCATCACGGTAAAGACTGCAGCCAGAGCCGCTGGGTTTCTGCTTTGAGTTTTAAACGTTAACTATTTATTTGGATCCTCGGTGAGGCTGGGTGAGTTACCACAGCAACGACTCTGAGTCTTGAACATGAAAGGGCTCTTATTGTGCCATGTGGTGCCTCAGAGATACAGAGAAAGAAGGAGGCGGGGAGGAGAATTCCTCTTTTAGAGAAACAATAGCGAGACATTATGTGAACTTTTGGGGCTTTATTATAAAGTTGGAAGGGGGGGGGGAAGGGGCTACAAGAGCCTGCGGGGAAAAAATGTGCTGACTTACAGAACATTGCAAAGAGAGGTGTATGTGTTTATAGAAATATTAATTAATTAACTGTTAAATAAAAGCTCAACATATATCCATGTATTTGGTTCTTTGGCAGGTCATTTAGCTAGTCGGGCTGTGGGGCTGCCCAAGCAGATCAGAGCTCAGGGTCAGAACCCAAGATATGGGGTTTATTTCATTTTATTTCTTGAACTTTGTTCTGCCCTTTCTTTCAAGAGAAAAGGAGAGGGGTGGGTGTTAAAATGGCCAGAAAAGGTACCATAGTGCAGGCTGGTATCCATTGTCCAAAATAATGGGGTGACTGAAACTCCAGACAATGGGAAAATGCAGATAATAGGGTTACTAAAGGATGCAGAGCAGAAATACGTGAATGGCTGCATGCAGAAGCAAGTTAGGTGCAGGGTTGCTCATTAGTTCAGATTTTCCACTACCTTGACCAGATCCAGTGTGAGACTGAAGATGGTACCACTCACATGTCCCTGTGTTGGGCTCCCTGTGTTCCAAGTGGGCTTATTTGCTCCAGGTGACTGCTGAGCCCTGCGTTTGGCTTTACCCCACCAGACCCGTGCTGGACTGGGGGCCAGCTCAGGGTGTCTCTGTTCCATGGCACACTCAGATGACCACCCTGTATAAAACTGGGAGTGACTGTGTGCAAATGTATCCCTAAATATTCAGGTATTAAGTTCTTGGGCCAAGAAGGAGTTTCTCTTCAAGAGCCCCTGTTGTGTTGTGTACAGCTGTACCTAGAAATGGATGCTGCTCTGAGGAACTTACCATCACCACAGCTCTTGTCATTAACCCTTCTCAGATGTGCTGCATAAGGAGTCATTTAATGATTTGTAGTTTTCCACTGAAGGGTCCTTGTAGTTGTAAACCCAGTCAGCAGAGTGGCAGCTCTTTGCTTGGGTTAATATACTCTGTTTTCTCTTCCCTGGCTGTTTTGAATATGTATTGCAGAACTCATAAGCACTGGCACCTTGTCACCTACTGTAACTGAGAGATAATGCATTTCCTTTTCCAAGAGCCATTTGCAAGTCAATTCAGATTTTTCTCCCAGGTATTCACTTCAGCCCCAGGCTGAGGTTGTCAGTATTTGGGGTGATGGCAGAGTGGTAGGAAGCTGCAATGGGGGAGCAGGGACGGACCTGCTCAAGGTCTCAGCAGCTTCCTCCGCTGTTCCATCTTACAAGGCTTGTTTTGCTTGGCATGAGTTAGCAGTGAAACATTAATCATTGATACTGGACAAACCTCAAAACTCCATGTGGAACTTGTCTGTATCTCCTACACTTCAATATATGTGGAGTGATCGTGTAGCTTGCCCTGAAATTCATGTGGTTTCCACGCTTCAATCATTACAACTGAACAAGGTTCTTCGAGTTCCCCTGAAATTTCAGAGCAATATCACCTTTTGACATGGGAAAAAAAGGGAGTCAGGGACTTCACTGAAAGTTAGCATTACCTTAGCAATTTGAAATCAACCATGTGTCATTTGTACAATGCTTCCCATTCCTCTCTGCCTTGTAATATGCAAATCTTGGCGTATTAATTGTCAGTAATGCTAACATCAGACATCAGAGGTATAAAAATATGGTTGAATTATTATTGTGGGAGGAACCATTTCTTTGTGAAGTCTTTGACTGTGGAGTGCTTAATCTCATAATCTTGTTACACATTTGTGTGTGTATTGTGTATGCATGCAATGTTTGCTGTCCTGGGATGTTCTTCTAACAAGATTGCTTTTCCCCCACTATTATAGTGCATATAGGTTAGAAACTTTAAATTTTGGATAATGTTGTATAACTACTTAGGATTGCTTTCCCTCTTCAGTACAAGTTCAAACTCTATTCTTAATGAATTACCTGGGTTTCCAGCTCTTCTTTGTACAGGATCATCGCTAAGTGGATTAAATTACTGTTGCAGGTGAAGGACAAGGCAAATCATGGTTTATTGCCTGAAAAGCATGACTGCCTGAAATGATGATCATTGTATATGCCTAAGGATGTTAAAGTGTCAGCTATCTAAATGTCTCCAGTGGTGGTTTCTTGTATATCTAGGATGCCTGGAATTTAGGCTGAGATCTGTCAGGATAATACTGGCACTAAACCTTCCTGTAATTCTCAAAATACATGTGAGTGTGAGATTAAGAAAAAATGTTGGGTTAAATCTCTGATCCCTTTATCAATAAGGAAAAAACAATGCAGTGAAAATGTGAAGTGTATTTGCCTTTGGTGGCCGGTCAGGTTAAGGAATAATGGCATATTATGTGTTAGCAGCCAATGGAGTTATGCCTGTAACTCAAGTGGCAGTGGCCTCTGCTGAGTGTTTCAGGTTAAAAGGCTTTTAATGGTGCAAGAAGGAGCCACAACACATGAACACCTGTGCTTGCAGACTGTGGTAATGGCCCTGCACTGGAAAGGTCAGAGCCTGTTTCCCTAGTGCCCCCTACAAAGCTATGGTCTAGGCTCAGAAGCAGCATTTGACTGACTGTTCCCTACACTACTTACACTTTAAGTGTGTTGTCATCATCGTCTTTGTCTTCCCTGCTCTTCTTCTTATGGTTAGACTAAAGGCCACATCTAGTCACCAAAGACCCTGAGGCTAGTGCCTCTGTCAGCACAGGCTCCTCTGAACACCTGGAGCCAGCCAAGAGGTAATGTTAAACAGAAAGAGGATATAAGGCCGTGTGAATATGACTGGTAGTCTTTGCTCCAAAAACTTCCAGTCTGGTTTTGATTCTGTATTTGCAGAGTATCTCTCACTGTAGGATAACAGGCACTATGCATTAGGAATAATAGCGGCATACAGTGTATGTCAGAAATGGTTATAAGCAACAAAACGACCTGCTAAAGTCTTTACTACTTAATATTGAAATGCTTATGTGTTTAAGGATGTACCAATCAAGTATTAGCTGCTCGTACGTGGAGCTTTATAAATGGAGCTGTTCTCTAGCTATAGAACGTGAAGGGAAAGGAGCGCAGTGTCCCAGCAAACTGACAGAAGCCTGATACTCAGAAATTACCCTCTCTGTCTACCCAAGCCATGGCCTCTTGGTGGAGACCACAAAAACCTGCTGCTCACTTCTGGTCTGATACAGACGGGAACTCGCTCAATACTTGGAGATTTGGAAGCTTGTTTCATATCAGACACCAAACAGTTGTTTCCTCTTCAATCAATTGCTTAACTTCTGCATGTTAACACCACCAATAAGTGACTTAGATAAGCTTGGGTTATTAGGAAATCTTTTCAGAAACTGTGGAGTACATCAAGCATGTGGAAATGGCTGTTAAAAGCATTTGTATTACCTAGTAATTTGAAAATAGAGAAACATAAAAAGGAAATGATGTCCACAGTGAGCTGGATGCTATTTGCACATCTCAGGAGACACAAGCTGGAAACTGGAGCGTTACTTAAGAGTTTTGACCCCTGAAACTTGTGTCTCCTTCCAACTGGCGAGTGAACAGTGCTAACCATATAACAGCGTGGGTCTGTTGTGCTGAGTTCTCTAGCAATACTCTGCTTCCTACAGAGAAAGGAGAAAGGAAGCTTTCCCCTCTACCTCTTCTCTTCCCATGTGTCTCATCTTGACTGTGCATGCTGTGGGCCTGACTGCTGTTGGAAGATGGGACTCCTGATTTATGGTCTCATCTTTTCCATTGATTTCAATGCATAACCTTGGGTGCGTAACTGCAGACTCATTTGTGAGTGGGAGCAGACGTATTTGGGACGTCTTGAAGTGAAGGCTCCCAGCTGTCCATGTATTCCTCTGCCTCAGCCCTCCGGTATGCATGAGCTCCGTGCTGAACCACTTCAGTTAACAGCAAAAGGTGCTGGTGGTTGATTTAGGTCATGCTGCAAGCAGTGACATTCCAATACCTGATGCTCCACCAGCTCAGGTGAGGGGCAAGCAGACAGCCTGAGCATCCCCAGGAACTGGAGCATTCAATCTACACATGTTTTAATGAACCAACTGGAGATGGTAAGCATTTAGGGAACACTTTCTGAACTGAGGTTTATGGAGCAGGCTGAGCTCTGCAAATTGCAGGTACAACTTGTGTCATACCTGAGAGGTCTGCATCACCGTGCTGTTTTAATTATGTGGGTACTGATCTTGTGAAACAGATTCAGGTTGAAGGAGGCTCCTTCAGGAGACAGTTGTTTTCCCCTGGAAGCTTCAAACAGAAGGAAGATAAGCTGCTTATAAAGAAGGAAGGCAGAGATTTTTCCCCTCTCTGAAATCATTTTTCTTCTTTAAGAGGTTATTTGCAATGAGAACTTTGGGTTTAAGCTGACTCCGTGCTCTGCCTGCCTGCGGAAGGTGGTGTACTCTACAGAAGAGATTTTAAAGGTCACTAATCCAGCAAGAGGAAATGTGATTCTTGAGCCAAGTGCAGTGACACTCCCCTGATGAGGTGGAATGCTGGTGCCAGTCCCTATTCCAAGCATTTTTCTTGGTGTTAAGCCATGGCTGCTTAATGCAAAGTAAAAAGAAGTATGGTTGAATTAAGCCTATTGCATTTTCAAATGCATGTAGATGATAAATATCTGCATTTTGAATGTGCATTATTGACAGTTGTGCACGTCTGCTTAAGTCCATGATAGAAATCTGTTTTAAACCACACCAGTGTGTAATACTGTGTACTTTGTAAGTTGTTCTTGGTTGCACGTGGTTACTACATTTGAGGTACCAGACAGGTAAACAAGGAAACATACTATAGCAGCTCCTTGTACCATGGAATTTGAATAGCAGAGCACCATCTATTGCTCTTGCTTTGTTATATTAAAATTGCATCTTGAGAAGCTGGGCTTTTTCTTTTGATGTATAGCTTACATTCGTAGGCGAGTTTCATTAATGATTATAATTTAATTGCATAAATCTCTTGCATGCTGATAGAAGAATAAGCCCCCTGTGTAAGTATTGAAAGCATTCTGGAATGTTTTTTCCTCTCCTGCCCCGAATATTATGACTTGTTTCTCCAAACGAGGTTTTTATATTATTGTTTAAATGTCAAAAAAGCCACAAATCCTGCAAACATTTACCACTAGGTGTAGCACTCAATACCAGCACTTTCAGTCCCGCTGACTCTTTTACAGTCATGTATTTATGGCAGAAGTACATCTCAAAGTGGTTTCCAAGTAAACACAAGACAAAATTCTGCCTGCATGAAAGCTTTGCAGACGTCTGCGTATTTATTGCATTTACCTGGGTAACAAATGAAAGGCTTTCACTGTCCTAGCAGGTACTGAGGTAGTTACTTCAAGGTCTTAGTGATGTGGAGATACGTGAATTCATCCAGACACGTTAAAAACTACTAAATCACTAAAGGGGCCGATCAGAAGAAAAAGTATTATGTGCAGTGGTGTAATGCATGGTTAAAGCAGTGATGATAGCCACATAAATAGACGACAGCATTTGCAGGACAGAGTACTTTGAAATTCATGGGACATAAGGCAAACATACCATGACACTCGCTTTGACCCTGCAAACTACTTAAGCAGGATAAGCTAAGACAAGTTACCAACAGCCAAAGAGAGGCTAAGGGAGATATTAAGAAGAAAGGAGAGTTCTTGGAACAAATCAGCTCTCAAGCAGTGGCCTGAAAAGGGAGGTAATGTGCATTTGATGGCAAAAGAACCCAACAAAACAGCAGATGTCTTCAGGTGAAAAATAAAAACCAATTGGTACAAGCTAAAGCTGTTTGGGAATTTCTGGATAAAGACATTTGGATAGTGAAGTGTCAATATATCCAGAATTGAAGTCAGTTTTAGTGACGTTTTCCATGAGCTTTTTCGGGTATGATGTGCTACTGTAGAGCTTACAAGACTTAGGGACCCCCTAAATCACTTCTTGGAGGGGTCTGATGCCTTTCACATTGTTCCATTCTTTTGCAAAGTGCTTGGGGAACCCTTCGCAAAGCAGTGACATCCCCAGAGGCGAGCTGCTACAATCCTAGATATGTGGAAAACTGCAGCAAAATCTCATTAAAAACAATCAAACATTGATATGGGTCTGTTCTTGTAAATCTCAAAAATGAAGTGAGAAAATGAAACTGTCACCTTTTCCCCCCTCTCTGCCAGAGACTGCTCTGAGTCAAACACAATGTTACATCAAGAAATGCGGTATAAAATCCAGAGGTAAAGCTTAGCAATTCTCTAGGTGCTGCAAGATGTGCTTTATAAATGACTTTCCACTCCTCTCACCCCACTCTGATTCCAGAGCACTGTGCATGCTGGCAGTGAAGGCTTCTTCTGTTGGAGTGCCAAAGTTGAACTCACCAGTGACTTTGAAGTGGAAAAAATGAAATGGATCCAGTTGATTCCTGGGGATGATGCGTATCCTGTGGAAAGCACTTGGAGCTGAAATTTAAGGCAGACTGTACAGGCTTTTAGCTGAGGGAGATGATTAAGGAGATGGATATTATTGCCTTGTTTTTTTAATGTCTTGGCTCTGTTGTTGTGCATATAGACAGTTGTCATTTTAATCTGAGATGTTTATGGACTGGCTTTTACTGCTAGCTCCTGGAAAGTGCCTGGGAAGTGCTAAGTCTGGAGGTTTGCATGTGGGAACTGGTAGACTGAGGTTCTAATTCTGGCTAACCACACGTGTTTAATTTACGTTGGAAGAGCCCATCAGAGGAGTAGAGCAATTGCTTTCAAAGAAATCTTCCATCTTTGCTAAGGTTGTTTGATCAAGGAGACCCGAAAAACAAAAACCTGACCTTGTCAACGATCTGTAGGAGCTACAGTTAGGTTTAGCATCCAGCCTCGTTCCTATGCCTATTCCTATGTCTGAAAAGTCCTGTTCCTTGCAATGCTCCTTGTGGTGGTTATCTTAACTTCATGTTTAGATGCTGATATGCACTGCACTATGTTCTGCTCAAGTGAAGCATCCTTACCAGACCGATGCCTTTGCTGGGATTAGGTACCAGCAAACTCATTAATCCTGTAGGGATTGATACATGGTGAGTCTTTTTATGCTGGCAAGAACACATCCAACCCATTTAGTAAGATGTAATGGCTTTTAGTTATATTTGATCAGAAGCAAAACTCTAAACCTTTCTGCTTTATATCAGAAACCACTAACAAATCTTTATTTTTTCCTTTTTTCCTCTCTTTTTAAGCATCATGTCTTATTGAAGTTTAGCTGGGTGGAGGTTAGAGACGTAGCACAAATGATGTAGCTCAGCTCCTTCAGAGGAATTGCACTTCAACATCTCTCTACAAGTATTTATCATATGTACCTACGCACACAAAACATTTAGCCTTGAGACAGCTCTCTCCTGTGAGAGGGGAAACATTACATTCCCTGCGCTCCATGCTGCTGCTGGTGCAGTTTGTCTTTTCTCCTCCCTCAATCAACTTTATTTTGCCTGCAATGTAGAACCGTAGGTTGTCATAGGAAATGCTTGCTGTTGTTTTTTATCTTACAATAAGACTCTGAAAAATCATCCTTAATCTAATTCATGGAATTGAAAAGTATTATAGGTCAGGAGGACGCAATCAGTCCGGATTTTTGGGAAATGCAAAGGAAAAGTCAGGAAGGGAACATGAACCACAGCTCCTGATTGCTGTGAAGTCCAAATGATGGACTGCTGATCAAGGCTGGCTCAGCTAGTGCAGCTACAGCCACTCACTTTGACCCTTGCAGAACTACACCCCCTTGTAGCAGGCTGAGCCATGTGTGTGATGGGGTCATTTCTGGCAGGTAGTCTCCTGTTCTGTTGGGAGACAATTCACTGAGGTGGTCATTTCCCTCGCCCTTAGCTTGAATCACTTGCTTGAGAGTGCTTATGCTACAAAAAAGGCCTGCAGTCAGTTCATGTGGAGCTTCAGAAGCAAAGGCTGAGTGATACGAGAGCACGCAACTCAGATTAATGTTTCACCAAAAAATAAATGCAATAACTCCTCTCTTTTAGTACATTCTGAAGTTGGAGGGGGTATTTAGACAGTTTGGTCAATCTTTGTATACAGTCATACAGTTTCACGCGGTTTCATCCCTCTGAATCCAGCCTCCTGATATGAAGCACATACTGGAGCAGGTTTATCCTGTCAACCCATGAGCTTTTTCATCTGAATTTCTCCCTTTGTCCCTCGAAGAAGGAGTGAGAGGAGCAGCTGAGTGGGTGTCTGGAAGTTGGCCAAGGTCCACCCTCTATGACAGGCTCTAAAAGTCACCCCTGAGTTATTCCCCATCTGCCAGACCTCCCTTGGATGCCCATAGCATCTCTTGGGGCTGTTAAATGGGGAGTGTCTGGATGGTTTTCCAGACACTCACAGGCAGAATATGCTTTTCTGCAGTTCCAGCAGAACCTGGGAGCCCAACTCCCACTGAAACCCAATTGATTTGAGGCCTTTGAGTCACTTAAATCCTTTTGAAAAGCTTCTCTATAGCCAAAAGCTAATGTTACGGTTTAAGAGGACCAGAAATGGAGCCCCACCCTTTGCAGTCTTTCTTCAGTTTGTCCTTTCCCATTAAGAAGAATGGATGCATCTGAACACCAAGAACAATGAAGATCAGAGCCAGCAGACAGCATCCCTTGGGAAATCCTCTTCTTTCTCACTGTAGTGCTTCAAGTGGCCACGAGGAAGCATCGACAGGTAGGGCAGAATTTGCCATATAGTAGTGCTGGCACATGCAGTAGTGCCTGCTGCTTGCATATGGTGGAAAAATCATGATGCGTCTCCAATTCCTACGGGCAAAGAAGATGCTGTAAATAGCATGGCCAAGTTTCAAGCTCTCACAGTACAGTGGGAAGCAATCCAGCCCTTTCTGGTGTCAGGAAGGAGAGCAAAAATGCATTTTATGCATCCTAGGGGGATAAGAGAAGCAAAGCTGTCCCAGCTGGAGTTGTTAGCTCTGGGAGGGGCAGCCATTTGGCTCTCATTAAAAGTGGCAGCATCTGAAGTACAATAGTTCCCTCTTGGATCTTGGTGAACGTGCACTGGTGGGCTCTGTCCTTCACCCTGGGAAGGACTGATGCCTCCCCAAAGTCTGTTTCAGGTCTGTGCCTTAGGGCACAGCTTCCTGGTTAAACAGAACATGTGGGCAGCATCCCAAACCTCAAGTAGTTCCTCTGTCCAAAGCTTGTACCATTCCCTATAGGTTTTTCACTTATCCAGGCTTCCCCTAGTCCTTGTCCTGACTCACGGACTGTGTTCTCCTCTCCCTGTTGCTGATGGTTCATCTGGGAGTTATCTAATAGCTTCTAGCATAGGACATCTTTTCTGCTCCTTTGCCAAACTCTTTGCCTTTTCAGGGCCCTAATTGCAGAGCCTAAAGGGTGTTTAAGTGCCTCATTCCCACTTAAATTCGATTTGGACTGTTACCTCATACGTCACCCTGCAGCTGAAGTTACAGGTAGGACTGGTCCCAGTTTCCCTCAAAGAAACCAGTAATCCTGTGTCAGGACAGCATATATATATATAGCTGAGCTTGTCTAGAGGAAGAGGCATTGCAGCTTTGGCATACATTGGTCCATACAGTTTTCCCTCACAGGAGGGAATAATTCTGTGGACTTGAATGCCCTGCATGGTTTTTCTTTCAAGAAGCAAACTGGAAGTAGAGTGTTTTCCATTTGGACACAGGGCTCGTCTGAAAGCTAGGCCAACGCTGTGCTAAATAAATCATCGTGCCAACCGCTTATGGGTAATTAGGCATGAAGGGAATCAGCAGTCTGCTCCCTCCGGTGTGACTCACAGACGGCATATTTGCAATGTGCCTTTTGCTTCCAGGGCTTCAGCGCTGTGGTACGCACAAGGAAAATGGATCCTGAGCTTACGGCAGCCTTGAGGTACTCAGTAGCTCTATCACTAGGAGTATGGGGAGGAGATGTTTGGTGACAGTGTGGGGTTACAGCTTCAGTATCTGTTCATACAGCAGTTTTCTTGTAAGTGCCATGGAGGCTGAAACACTTGTTGGCTTTGAGGGCAGCTGTGGTGTTCATGTCTTACTATTTCTCTAGCAAGTTACCATCCCAGAGCCATGCCAAGATGATGACGCGCACACACATGCTCCTGAGGTGCATCGGTGCTGTGTCCTTTGGTTTGGCTCCTACTTCTGGTGGCAGCTCAAGCTTCTGGATGCCACGTCAAAGGATGCACATCCCCTGTTCATCCAGCTGCGCTGCAGAAATGGTAATGAACAACTGAGGGGGAGACATGGATGTCTAAAATCACCACAACTGTTTGCTAAAGGAACGTGTGTTTAAGACTTGGCTTCATCAGTTCAGAGCTTTAGGGTAATTCATTTTAGTCATGAATAAGATGTACTACCCGCTTGCTTTCAATGTCTCAGGCTCAATGAACACCTAATAGGTTTAGCTCTTGGCACAGCCAACAAAAGTGTCTGAAAGATGGTATAGAGATGGCCCAGAGATAAAATTCCAGTTTATCTGCCTCTTAGGAGCTTTCCTGACTAAAGAAAAGCTTTGGGATATGAAGTGGAAATGTACCAAAGTCTTTTGGTTAGTGCATTTGGGTTCAATTAGCCTAACATGGCCGCTTCTCCAAACTGCAAGAAACTTTCTCTGGGGATTTCCAAAATCTCTTCAAGTTCAGGATGCTGGAAATAACAGCACGGCTTGTTTTTGTCATGCACTTTTGAGGCTTTTCCTTTTATGATCTTGAATGAAACCAGGAAGAGCAGGGATGTGTGGGCAATAAGCTATTGGAAAAAAACCCCAAACCAAAAACACAACAAAAACCCAAAACCACTTGGTTGCACTTAGGAGCAAAGGACCCGCAGTGCTTCTGAAACATATCCATATGAATACAGTCCCAATGTGCACTATTAACATTTGCAATCTAAACCGGGTATATATTCTAAAGGTCTGGGTCATTTGGAATCCAGAGATTTAATCTCTGCCATGGTCTGTCCTGTTCAAATCAGGACTCACAGCCTTGTGAAGTCTGGAGTTACTCAGACACAGAGGTCACGATCGAGTTGTAACCTATTTTACAATGCAGAGCAATATTCATTATCTTAGAGGTCTTAGAGTGATAATGGTCCATTCAGTTGTAATTCTGCTTAGTGCTCCTTACTCTGACAACGTTATGGCTTTTGTTATTTCATTATAATGCTTACAACACTTGGTGTTTTTATGAAGGTAGTGATACAGCAGCCGGGGCCAGCGTAGGCTTCATTACAAAAAGGCTAAATTTCTAAGTCCTATTGTGGAGGAGAATTGAGATGTGAGAGTTAAGTGTAACCTCAAGGAAAAAATTGCAAAGCGACTGAAAAGCTTGAAATATAATGGAAAGCTTTAAAAATAACACATGCAATTTTGTAGAATTGCTTTTCTTCAGCAGCTCCTGTGAATCCTGTGAGGAGGGGGGGTTTCTGCTGCACGGGCTTGGAACACTCAGACACAGCAATATAGTAAATTGCAAATTGAAGTGCCAAAACCAGTCCGTCCTGTACAGGTCACTGAAGTA